>VXBC01004896.1:256122-269642 GCA_013399945.1 Ploceus nigricollis | reverse complement strand
CCCTTCCCTTCCCTTCCCGGGATGCTGAGGGTCACCTTGCTCTCGTCCGGCTCCGCAGTTCCCAGGTCCCCAGCCTGCACACGCAGCAAGCACAGCAGGACCAGCCCCAGGCTCAGCCCCACGGTCCTCATCTCGCCTCAGCTCCTCTGACTTCACCAGTGGGATGGGGAGTGGTGCCGGCGCTGTCGGATTTATAGCTCCGTGCTCCCTCCTCCGCCGCCCGCCGCTGGAGCCGTGCCGAGCCCCACGGGAACGCTCTTGGGGTTGGGCAAGGAGGTGGATCCAAAGGACAGAAGTCAGCCAAGGGTGAACAAACCCCTGGGCTGAGCGGGGCTTGTGCCTGCCAGCCCCAAAACGGGGTTACAGGAACTGTTGCACCACTGCTGAAATTTGGGATTTCCCCCGTTCTTTTAGTTGCTTGTGAAAGAATAAAGCGAACGGTTGTTTTCCAACGGGCTGCCGGAGGGCTGCCAGGAGGAGCGGGAGGTTCTTCCCGGCACCGGCCCCGGGGCAGCCCCGTTGCCCAGCTCACCAAGGCCCTCGGTGACCCGTTCTTCTGGCCGGGCTGAAACGTGCCCCAGGGCAGCTGCTGGGATCCTGCCCAAATCCAGCCCTTTGAAGGCACAGCCTGACCCGCGGTGCCTGCGCCGGCCTCCCCACCTTCGCTGGGGCGCGCAGGGTCTGCCGAGCGGGCTGCACCCTGAGCACGGCGGGCAGAAGAAGGGGTTCGTGTCGCTGTGGGAGTGTGTCCCTCCTTCCCAGAATGTGATGTCCCCTGTGGCCTAGCTCTGCCAGGCTCCTGGGGTCACCTGCCTGGGCACTGAGGGACTCCGGGGCAGGGAGGCAGAGGGGGGACCAGAGGCTGCCTTTGCTCTGCAGGAGGTGGAGGCAGATAAAAACTGCCCATGGGGCTCATGGCAGCATGGCCTTGCTTTGGTGAGATGGGGGACCAAGGGAGGTGGCAGGCATGTGGGTCCCAGTCCTTCCATAGGCAGCCCTGGTGCCACCCCACTCCCAGCTGGGTGGCCTGGGAGAGGACTGAGCAGGGAATGGGGTTTCCTGGGGGTGTCCCTGCAGGCAGCACTGGGCAACCTGACTGCTTAACCCTGTCTGCCCAGAGCTACTGACCACCCAGCTAGGCTGTGCCAGCCCCTGTCCACCCTGGCTCCATTCTTCCCTGCCTTGGCAGCTGCTCCCCTGCACCTTTCCCATCCTCTGCTCACCATCCTTCCCATGCTGGGCACAGCAAACATCACATCTAGGGAGCCCCCTAAAACCTGTGGGGGCCTGACAGGAAGGGTCAGCTCCAGGACCGTTGGGCTCAGGGTGCCTGGGGACCCTGGCAGCACCCTGCTCCCGCCAACAAAGCACTGAGCTCTGGGGCAGCTTCTGCATCTATTTATTTAGGAGGTTGAGGGTGATCCTGGTATGGAGCAGGGGGTCTGGCAGAGCCTGGAGGATGGGAAGGAGCACCTCGGAGTGGGATGCAGAGCCCATCATCCACTAAGTCTGGAGGACACATGGTCATTCAGCTGCAGAGGCAGGACAGGCAGATGACTGGTCAGAGCAGGGCAAAGCCAAGGTGACAGAGCCCCAAGGCAGGTGGGGGATCCCCCAGGGCCTGTAAGTCCCTGCTCAGCCCAGCCCATGCTGAAAGGGAGTCACAGCTTTCCCTGGCCACACACACCTTATGTCCCTGGTGCATTGATCTGTTGGAAAGCAAAGAGAGGGGTGAGTGTGCAATTGGCAGCACCCCGAGCCCCTGTGCAGTCTGCATGCAGAGGGGCTGCAGCTGCCACCCTGTGCCCTTGGGCCACTCACCTGACTTGGGCAGGATGGCCAGCATGTCCTCGGTCAGACCCATGGTGGGGATGAGCTCCATGAACTTCCGCAGGAGCTGGGGGCTCACGTCCTGCTCCCTTGCTACAGCCACACACCCAAAGTGGGGGCTGGTGAGTGCAAGGAATCCCAGCAGCCAGCCCCACGCTGGGGGTCCAGGTACGGCGAGGCAGCAGCTGGACCCCAGGGAAGGGCCAAGGAGAAGCAATGAACATGCAGGGTGGACACCAGGCAACCCACAGCTGCCCTGGGCTGGCAGCAAAGGGTCACAAACCCCTTGGGATCAGCAACCCATTTGCTTGGGGTGGTATGGGGTGGCTGGCAGGCTTAGGTTGCTGCAGCTGGGCTTGCACACTGCAGGGAGCTCTGGTTCAACCCACAACCAACTGGAGATTTCTTCAGTGCAAGGTTTCATTCACCCCAAAATTAATTCCCTAGGTGATGGACATGGGGTGTTGCTGGTGGTGGCCCTGGGTAGTGGTGAGGAGCCCAGCCCCTGCCTGCTGCTGGTGACCCCATCCCTTCCCAGGAGCCAGATCCCCACACCCAACGCACTGAGGAGCTGCAGTGCCATGCTGGGCTCTGCCTCGCTGTGCTGGACCTCGTGCAGGACAGCGTAATGGCTGTAGTCTGTCTCCATCACACGCAGATTCCTCTTCTCTTGTGCTCCTAAGGACCCCAGAGGTGACCGGATGGGTAACATGGTACAGTCTGAGCCCCCCTGGGCCCTGCTGAGACCCACAGCTCAGTGCTCAAGCCTCAGATTTGCCTGAGGGGGGTATGAGGAAGGAACCCCTGCTCGATGTGGAGGAGCCAGGTGCCCACCCACCCACAACCTCTCGCTAAGCCGTGGAGGCAGAGGGGCCAAGCCCACCTCCCACTACTCCCGAGGCATGGGGGCTGGGGATGCCCTCTGTTTCAGTGTACCCATGGCTCCAAAGCCCCTCTCCACACATACCCACGTAGTGCCCTGCCTGCCCGCTTTGCTGGAAGAGCAGCTCAAACTTTTGGCATTTGTCCATCCTGGAAAAGGAACATGAAAAAGACAAATGTGTCTAGACACCACATGGGAAGGCAGCAGGGTGATGGGCACAGGGGGGAGCTCAGCCTGCCCAGGGGGATGCACTGAGGCAGAACTGGGCAACCCAGAGCAGTGGGGGAGTTGCTGTGGTGGGGAAGGGAGTTCCTGGCCCACAGGGAACACAGTGAGCAGGACGGACACTTACAGGGGCCAGACCAACTTCATGGCAAGGTCCCCTTCTGGCATGAAGCTGATGATGGCCATGGACTTCATCCCATCCTTCATCTTCAGGAAGATGGAGCAGTTGGAAGCAATGGCTGTGACATGCCACACCCCTGCAAACTGCAGCAGGACATCACCAGTGGAATTTGGAAAAGTTGTGGGGACCTGCCGGGGGACCTGCACTCCTCCACAGGGGACTTGGAAGCCCACTGCAGAAATCTGCCAACCTGCAGTGGACCTGCCACTGTCTATGGGGACCTGTCACCCTCTTCAGGGACCTGCCACCATCTGTGGGGATCTGCCCTCCACCATGACAGCCCACTGTAGAAAGCTGCCAGCCGGTGGTGGGAGACCTGCCACCCTCTATGGGGACCAGCCAGGCAAACAGGGGGACCTGCCACCTTCCTGCATGCAGAACACCCTGTCCTGCCCCATGCTAAGAGTACAGGTGCAGCACCTGGCCCATGTTCCCTGAGAAAGTGCCACACACTTGTAAACATCATGGCCCCACGTGCTGGTGTCCTTGCAGTGGGGCTACTCTTGGTGCTGGACACAGCAGCCAGGACTAACCTGGTTTTGCACAGGCTCTCCTGGAAGCTGCCCTGAAGCTGGCTCAGGGATGGGGCTGGCAGGTGCCTGGGAGTGCAGCACAGGCCCCCTGTCCTAGCCAGCCCCTCCAGCCCCGGCAGGATGTGCCAGGCAGCACCCTGTGCGCTTACCTTCTTGGTGTCCAAGTCCGGCTGCACGGGGACCTGGGCTCCTACCTGCAGCAGGCAGAGCAGGGCCAAAGCCAGGCTGGGCAGTGCTGCTGTCATCCTCACGCTGGAGTGGATGTGGGCAGGAGAGGCTGCACCCACTTTATAGCCCCCACTGCTGGCAGCACTCCTGCCCACGCTAGCTTTATGCAACAGGTTACACAAGAGCAAGGATAACCTGTGCCCGGCTTAGGTGACAGTGCTGGCCCTGTCCCCCCCCAGTTCCAGATGAATGCAGCCTTGTGTGAGACCCAGCCCGGAGCACGCCAGGACCAAGTGCTGCCCTGTGCCCGCTCTGTATCTGGGGAGGAGTGTGACAGGCATCCCAGGGGCCCCCTCCTGCCTGTTCCCATTGGTTCTAGGGTCTGTCAGTGGTGGGATGGATCCTGAGGCAGGATCCTCATTCTCAGTGCCAGAGAATGGTTGTGCTGGTGTTCTACCCCAGGCTGAGCCACAGTCCGGTGCCCTCAGAAGGGGTGGTGGCTTCTTAGGCTGGTGGCAGCAGGCTCAGACCCCACTGCTGGAGGCGGTCCGGGTTCGTGGGATGGAGCCCAGGAGGTGGCTGGAATCAAGCCACACCCAGAGCTCACAAACATCCTTCTTCATGTCCATCCTTCCCCAAACTTCTGGAGACCTCCTGATTGCCCATCGCCCCATTCCTATGCTGCCAGCCTGCTCTCCAGCAGGAAAACCAAGGCGGGGAGGTTGGGGGAGCCCAGGATGCCCAAGGGGCAGAGGGGGAGCAGATGCCCCAGTGGGTCCTAGACTCAGGGACCCCCTTTTGTGGGACAGGGCAGGTTCAGTGGCCAGGCAGCACCATGGGGCAGGGCTGTGAGTGCACATGGGGTCTCAGCCCAGCAGCTCCATAGCCAGGAGCTGGGGTCAGCCCTGACCACTAACCCCAGTCCCAACCCTACTGGCCATGCTTTCCCCTCCCCATTGCCTTGTGTGGGCCTGCCCCACAACAATCCAGCAGGCAAGGGCTGTTTTTTTATGGGCTTTAATCGAGACAGGGATACAGGTGTGGGTTGTGAAGCCAGGGAGCAAAGGCTGCTGCGGTGCTGGGGGGCCACTGGAGGTCAGATGGGGCAGGGTGGTCACCAGCTTGCAGTGCTGTTGGGGCTCGGGCTGGCAGCAGCTGGTGGGTCTGCCTGGAAAAGATGAGGGGTGAGCATGGCTGAGCTGTGGGAGACCAGGTAACACACAGGGGGGACATGGGCCTGGCTAGCCTCACACTGAGTGGGTAGGCACCCCACAGGGCTGAGTGGGGGATCCCCAGTCGGTGTGAGGAGAGCAGCAGCCCAGGGAAGGGTTGTGGAGGGGCTGGGGGCTCTGTGGGGTGATGTGGCTTTAAGCATCCCCAAACCATTGTGCAGGGCTGGTCTGAGCCCCAGTGAAGGCAGGACTTACCTAAGCAGCATCTGCCATGCATTTGTCTGCAGGAGGAAGAAACAGGGAGATCAGCTCCTCTGCGGGCTGTAGGAACTCAGCCCCCCTGAGGGATCCTGAATGGGGGCACCACTTGCCTGGTCCCATAGAGAGGCAGGGACAAGCCAGCAGGGCCTCCTCCTTCTCAGTCTCCCTGTGGTATCTCACCCCCTACTCCCTGACACCATCCCTGCGCTCCCAGTCTCACCCGTCTGGGGCAGGATGAGGATCTCGTCGTCTGTCAGGCCCTGCTCCCTGGAGAACTGGGTGAACATCTCCAGGCGTTCGGGACTCAGCTCCTTTGTCCGGCCTGCAGCCAAGAGCAGGGCAAGAGGCAGTGCCCCCATACCCACCAGCACAGGGGCACCAGCAGCCCTGCAACGGGGTCCTGACCCAGCCATCATCCCCCCAAGGTCACCCCAGTGTGGGAAATGACCCTAACCCTGCCCTTCTCCCATGGGAAAGACAGACATCCGGGGGCATGGACAGCACAGGGGTCCTGGGGCAGACGTACTGTAGAGCAGCACCATGGTGGAGGAACCAGTGCTTTTGGAGATCTGGGTGGCCACCAAGGCGTACTCTTCGTAGTTGGTCTCCACCACATGGATGTTGTGCTTGCTGCCCCAGCCTGTGGGGAACATGGGGCACAGCTCAGCCCTGAGCTCCTAATCAGCCAAAAGGCAGGAGCAGGGACAGCAGGGCTGTGAGCATGTCCGGGGCTGCCCCACGGAAGCTGGGCACTCACGTGGGCTGGTGTAGCTGAACCGCCCCGGCTGCTCTGTCTTGGTGTAAAGACTGTTCCTTGTCACGCACTGGTCACCCCTGGGAAGCAGAGCAGCAGGGGATGCACCAGTGGCCACCCCCAGTACCCCTTCCCTGCTCACCCTCTCCCCATGCCCCATACTTGGGGTAGGTGGAGGTAACTTCCAGGTTCCCCTCTGCGGTGGTGGAGATGATGGTGGTGCACATCTTCATCAGGTGCCTCTTCTCCTTGAACCAGTTAGAGTTGGAGGCCAGACCGATGCTGTACCATCTCCCCGTGAGCTGCACACAACCTCCACTCAGCCCCAGCTGGGCACAGACCCTGTCTCACCCCTCAGCCCCCACCAGCCCCAGCCCATGCCACGTCCCTCTCCTCTGGCAGCCCATTCCCTACAGCAGGACAGTGTCTCAGGGTACTCATTTCACAGGGAGCTGCTACAGCTCTTGGCAACCACAAAACCCAGGAACAAGGAAATCCGTTTCATGACATGTCCTTCACTGCCCTTGGGTCTTTCCTTCCTCTTCACCCCAAGCCTAGGGAGTGTGACAGGCCTGCCTGGCTCTGAGATACCATTTCCATCCATCTGGGGGTGTGAGGATGGGTCAGGACACTGGGTCCAGCATGGCTCATTCCAGTCAATCTAGTGTATGGAGCCAGCAGTGTGATGCTCCTGAGGGGAACTGCCCACCTTGGAGAGCAGCTGTGCTGGGATCACCCTTGCAGCACATCCCAAACCCCTGTCCTTGCAGGAAGTGCCTCCCTCCATCCCCATCACCTCTCTGGGGTGGCTATGTCCCCCAGGACCTTTCCAGGGGAGAAGGGATGTAGGGGATATCCCAGCACAGCAGCCCTTGTTTTTTTGTGGCCCTGGTCTGGGGTCTTTGTTGGGGAGGGGTTCCCATGGCCCATCTCTGTGCTGTCAGACTGAGACTGCATTTCTCTCTCCCCTGTAAGATCCCTGTGCATCCACACCCACTCCACAGCACAGCAGCAGCTCAGACCCATGCCTAACCCGGGGTCCTGCCCCACAGCCTGGAGCCTCGATGCTGGATCCCTTCCAGAGCCACCAAATCCAGGTGCTGGGAGGTCCCCAGGATGGGAGGCTGCACATGCACCAGCGCGAGCCTGGCCCCCCCCATCCACCTGCACCACCCCCTCCCCACGTTTTCAGGGCAAGGATCCCCCAAAACACCCCAAACCTCCACAGAGGTGATGCCGGTTGGCCTGGGTCACCTTGTCCTGCTGGAAGTCAGCCTGGACAGGAATGCTGTCCTGAGCGTGCAGTGTCCCGAGCAGGGCCAGCCCCAGGATGCCGAGCAGTGTGGCCTGCATGGCAAAAGCGAGCCAAGCCGAGCTGAGAGCTGGAGGCAGAGCGCTGCAGTGCTGGAGAGTTTGTTGAGCCCCTATTTATGGTCAGGCGCTGCAGGGGCCCCCGGGGAGCCAGCCCTGCCTCAGCCAGCCCTGCCCCAGCTGTGCCGTTATGCAAGCTGGAGCACGACAGAGCGCTGAAGCCAAAGGGCAAGCAGGGGATCCTGTGAATGCTTCCCTCCTGTTGATACGACATATTTGCTCCAGGGTGCCAAACTGCTGTGCAGTGAAAACAGCCAGCGGCCAGTGCAGTGGCCGCCCTGCCCCCAGTGCTGCCGGGCTGGGGCGGGGAGCAGCCCAGGGAGAGAGCTGCCCCATCCACACAGGGTGGCCTCACTCGGACCCAGAGTGGGGCTTCAGTGAGATGGAGGAAATGTCCAGTGCCTGCCAGGTCCCAACCCAATCCATAGGACTCGAACCTGCGTGTGCTCCTGCAGGATGCCCTGCTTTGCCCTGGCTCAAGTACCTGCATCACCCAAGGAAGTATCTCTGCTGGCCTTAGCACCCTTGGGGTGCGTCCCACTGGTGAGCCGGGGAGCCCATGTTCAGCTCCCTGGGGACTAGCATGCAGCCAGATGCACCCTAGAACTTGACACCCCACCCACCCCACCACCCTGCACCCTTTGCCAAGAGGGGCTGGAGACACCCTCCCCCTTGGTTTGGGGTCACCAGCGGGTGCTAAGGTGCCCCCCTCAATCTGGGGACGCCCCTGCAGGGTGAGGGCAGGGGATGTATGCTGGGTGCCAGCAGCAACGCCCACGGGTCTGGCAGGGTTTGGGCAGGGCTGGCCATGCGGGGCAGAGCCCCAGCCCCGCGGCGCAGCCCTGCCAGAGTGCTTTACGTAAGGAGCATGTTTCCAGAGCAGCTGGTTTTCCCCTGGCAGCCCCCCCTGCACATTCCCTTCCCCACGCCCCGCTGCGAGGCCGCCCTGCTCTGTGCGCCCCGCGCCTGCCCGGCCCTGAGGATTTATGAAAACAAAACAAAAGCTGAGCAGGCAGGACTGGACATCACGAGAGCCTGGCTGGGGCCTCGCATGCTGGGTTGGGGCTCAGTCTCCCCCAGAGCTCACCCTCAGGGTGCTGGGGGGAACTCTCTCCATCGGGCACAGAGGCAGGGAACACCCGGGGTGTCACTGTCACCTGGCACTGCAGCAGGAACACAAAGTCCCCCCTGCTGCCCGGTGCCCCCAGCTCCCTGTCCAGGTGCCAGGAGGAGGTGCCGGATGGATATCCGGGTGGTGCTCAGCTGTCCTGGGGGTGGCAAAGCTGAGAACCAGCCCAAGGACTTGGGTGGCAAAGCTGGAGCACTTGGGGGCATAGGGGAACACACCAACGGTGGCAAGGGGCAGAAAGAGCAGGGCTGGGGGCAGGACGGGGTATCTGGGCTGTGGGTCCCCGCGGGGGCTTGACACAGACCCTTGGGCATAACCTGGGTGTTTGCACCCAGAAATGGTTTAGCCGCAGTGACGGATGGGCTGAGCTGGTATGAAGGGTGTGGAATCCTTGGGGACCAGCCCAGCTCCTCGGGGCTCTCCCCTTACTCCCTTATCCCCCTGCCTGGTGCAGCCACTTTGGGGTGCAGGTAAAATGAGCTGGATCCACCACAGCCCAGCTCCATCAGGCTCGGGGGGCAGCCGGGCTGGACACCTTGTCCCCTGGATGGTGGGAACAGGGGCTGGCTCCGGGCACAGCACGTGGCTTCCCTTACATAATTCCCTGATAAACAACATGTGTTACCAGTTCCCGCTAGGATTGCAAAATGCCGGTGCTGGGGACAAAGGGCTGCTCCCCCCCGCCGGGGGCTGCGGCGGGGGGATGGGTCCCCGCACCTGCCTGCTGCCAGGCCGCTCCCTGTCCCCTCCTGAAGCCAGTGGCAATGGGCACCGTTCGCCTGCAATGCGTGGCAGGACGGCCTTGGCCAGGCTCCACACACAGGGAGAAGGGGTCGGATGAGGGGCTGCAGCATTAACCCTGCAGCCCTCCCAGTCCCCTGCCTGTCTCTCTGAAAGGTGCTGGCTGTGCAGGCAGGAGTCCAGCGCGGGCAGCAGCCCCTCGGGGAATGAGCTCTGCAGGGCTGGGGCAGGGGAATGGTGTGTTTCCCAGCCCTGGAGATGGGAAACAGGATTGTGGGACTAAGATTTCCTCCCTTGGGGTCCCTGAGTGATCTCCCAGCTTGCTGGGGGAAAAGGCAGATGCTGTGCTTGCCCTCAGTGCCCCTAAGTCCATGCCCCCTGTGGCCCGAGGCACGGTGCTGTTCCCCTCAGTGCTGGGCCCTCCCTTGCCTCTGCGAGCTGGACCAGGAACCACCACAATTCTGCCCTGCTGTCCCATGGCTGAGGAAGGCTCACAGAGAAGATGGCAGGGGTCTGCATGGAAGGGGGCTGCACAGCCCCCCAACACCCCCGTGGCACCCCTCAGCCAGGAGCACATGTCCAAGGCACTGGCAGCCCATGGTGGAGGCAGTGCTGGCCTGGCTGGGGCAGACCAAGAGGTGACTGGCCTGTACACAAGCTCTTCTCTGAGGCGTTTATTGGGGTGTTGCTGGCTCCTGCAGGAGAGTGGGGCACAGAGCAGAGGGGGACACAAGCTGGGGGGGCACAGGACAACGACAGATGCAGCTGCCAGCACAGCTGGAGGGGCTGAGGAGCCCCAGGGCTGGCAAAGCAGCCCAGAGCTGTGGAGCAGCAGTGGGAGCTGACAAAGTGTGGTTCAGGTCTGTGTGGCCACGGGCAGCTGGCTGAGGTGAGGGCTGAGCTCTGGGACCCCCTGGCAACTCCATCTGCACCTACAGCTTCGTTTCTGGAAGGAAGAGAAGTGCTGAGGGGCTGGGGGGGCGTCCAAGCCCAGCACCAGGGCTGGAGACCTACCTCTGCCTTGCCAAGCACCAATGACAAGTGATGGAGCTGTCCCCAGGGACCCCAGCCTTCACCCCAGGGTGCCCCTGTGCCAGGACATCTCATCCCAGATCAGCCCTTATCCCAGGAAACACAATATAGATCCATCGAGCCCAGTCTGACCCATGTGGGGGGTGAGTGTGCTTTGCTTTGCTACAATGTACCTGATGCCCATCCTGAGTGACGGTTTGCCACACAAGGGCACAGGCTCTGTTCTGGGGAATGGTCTGGCATGGCCTTTCCCGTGCCAGCCCAGCCCTCTCACATTCCTGGGGCAGGACCACACAGCCACGGTGCAGCGTGGATCTGGCCCAGTGTGCCCAGCCTACTGCCAGGACAAGGACACCCAACTGGTGCCCAGTGTGGGACCAAGCCTGGCACATGGGGGCACCCAGCGCATCACTCAGCATCCCCAACTCACCATCAAGGACGTGAAACTCATCTGTAGAGTCACAAAACCCTGCAACAGACAGAGCCCAGGGGGATCACCTTGTCTGGGACCTGGCACCCTCCAGCCCCTGCACCCCCAGGACATTGCAGGGCACAGCCCCATCTTTGCATCTTTGTCCCTGGGGTGGCCAGAGCATCGGGACAGAACCCACAAAGGTCTCCCTGAGGACCCTGTGCCACCCACCATAGGTGGGGAAGTAGTAGGTCACATCCTGACTCAGACCCACAGCCCTGACGTGCTGCTCGAACTTGTCCACGACGACGTCACTGACCAGGCTGGTCCGACCTGCATGCGGGGAGACACCATCAGTGGCCTCAGGCCCTGCCTGGCCCTGGCCCAAAGCCCCCCACGTCCCTGCACAAGGCTCAGGGCCCAGGGGGCTTTCAGCTCAGAGAAGTGGGTTCCCAGTTCCCCCCTCACCCGCTCCCCCACAGCATCTGGGGACAATTCTCCAACTAGGAAATACCCCCATTCCAATGTTGGGTCCTCCAAGGCTTCAACTAGCCTCTTCAGAGTCCAGCACAGGTTTCCCACCCCTGTCCTTCACCTGCCATGAAACCCCAAGCCTCAACCTACCATAGAGCTTAACAGAGATGCTGCGGCCCTTCTGGTAATAGAGGATGACGAAGCTGCCGGGGTCAGCCTCACCCACCACCATGTCCACTTTGCTGCTTTTCCTATGGCCTGGGAAGGACAAGAGGACAGCACAGTTAGTCCCGGTCAATCCTGGTTAGCTCCAGCATCATCCAGGGGCTTCATTTCACCACAAGCTGGGTGTACAAGCGGTGAAAATCAGACCCAGAGTGGGACAACCCCACAGGCACTAGCCCATGGTGTCACCTGTGATGGCATCCGGCACTTAGGGACCCAAGACATAAAATACTGGGAGTGCACTGGGAAGAGGGACATTGGTACCAAAACCCTGTTGAGAGCAGGACTGGGGGGCTCCAGCAGCCTCCTGCCACCCCAGACCAGTCTCACTCACCCTTCAGCAGGAAGTGTCCGGGGGCCTGGGTGGGAAGGTAATGTTGCCTGATTTCCCAGCACATCCTGTCCCTGCATGGGGAGAGGAGGAGGAGATGTCAGCACAGGCTGTGGAGGATCTTCCCGGATCCCTGCCCGCCCTGCCTGCCAAGGCACATGTGCTGTCTGTTTCCTTAGGACTTTGTTTTCTCCTCAGGGAAAGATGTCCCAGAACACCGGGGAGACATTGTGAGAGATGCTGAGCCCAAAATCTGCTGAGCCCAAGGAGTCCCTGCCACCTCCCTGCAATGCTGAGCCTGGTCAGGACCTCAGGGCCCACCAGGCTGGGGAAAGTGCTCACAGTTGTGCTGAAGGTCCCCATCCTCAGACTTGCTGCCCCTAGGATAGTCCTAAGAGCCAGTCCTGGGCTGGGCAGCCTTGGAGCCACCACATATCTCAGTTTTGCCAGCCTGGCTGTCCTCACACTGACCAGCCTGAGCACCCCCAGCTCAGCCTGGGCTAGTGGATGTGCGGGTGGCAGGGTGTCCATCATGACCAGGGTGCCCATCGTGGCCAGGGCTTTGACTACAAAACTCCTTGGAGGGTATCCCACCCACACTTGGCTCTGGGGCAGCTCTGTCCTCTTTGAGGCCTGTGGCCAGGGCACTGGCACTGCTTTCAGAGTCCTCATCCCAGGGAACTGGTCCTGTTCTGACATGCCTGCAGCCTGTGCCTCCCTGTCCCTGCCCACGGCCCCTGTGCCCAGCATCACTCACAGCTTCCTGAAGGTGTTGATGGCCAGGCTCTGCCCATCCAGGACGGTCATTGTCACTGTCGTGGCCTCCAGCTGGTGGCTGTGCTCTGCCAGGTAGCTGCAGTGGGAGGCCATGCCGACCAGGAACCACTTCCCTGAGAGCTGCATGGCACAGGGGTGGCACCATCTACAGGGCCACCAGCTTGGGGTGCCACCACTCAACCACCCTGAGCACCCTCCCCCTCACTTGGCACCTCTGCCCACAGCCTGTTCCTTGGGAACTGTTCCTGTTCCAGCCTTGCCCACAGGGCACAACTGCCCTTCAGGTGCTGGTTGGTGGGATGGCAGGGCAGAAGGAGCCTGACATGGGGACAGGCTGGCGGTGTGTAGGGGATGTCCAAGGCACCTGCCCATGGCTCACACTGCCCACAGCACTGCAGGCACCCCAGTGCCACACTGGGTGTGTGCTGGGCATCACATTATGCTGCAGCCCCAGCTCGGCCCCACCAGCAGAGCCCCGAGCTCAGCCCAAGCCCCAGAGTGAGGGCGGCTGCACCGGCCCGCCAGCAGCTCCAGGTGGGTGAGGACGGGGTCCCTGTGAGGCTCCGGCCCCAGCGCCTGCTCTGCGGGCAGCTCTGCAGGCAGTGCTGGGGCTGAGCTGGGCTCTGGCAGCCCTGGCTGTGTGTGTGGGGCACTGAGGGGCTCGGGCTTGGGGGACGGGCTGGGAGGCTGAGGCTGGGGAGGACAGTGGGGGTCAGACCTGGAGGGGGACACGGGACGGGCTGCAAGGGTGGGCCTCGGGAGGAAGGGCACAGGGGGTCAGCGCTGGACGGGGATGCTGGACGGGGATACAGGAGGATGGGCTGCAAAGCCGGGTCTGGGGAGGACACTGGGGGTCAGCCCTGCAGGGGCACACGGAACAGGAGCCACCGCGGCTCCCTGCAGCCCACCCAAGTGCGGGGTCAGCGGATGCCCACAGACCCCTCTGCCCAACGGCTCACCTGGTGGAGGCTGAGCCCCGCCTGAGCCACCACTTTTTCCAGCGCACTCTGGGGAGGGGGCG
>VXBC01004896.1:220582-255735 GCA_013399945.1 Ploceus nigricollis | reverse complement strand
GCCTGACACCAGCACCCCGCTCGGTTCCAGGCGCGGCGGCAGAATGACACGATGGACGCGGTCTGCCCCCGGCTCCCTGACACCGTCCTGTTCGAGATCTTTCTGTACCTCGACCACGCCGACGTGCTCTCGGTGGGGCTTGTCTGCCAGCAGTGGCGCGCCGTGGCCCGCGACGAATTCCTGTGGAAGGAGCTTTTCTACCGCTACTACCGCGTGTCCCGGGATGTGCCGCGGCACCCAGGTGCGCTCCGGGGCGCGGGGCTGATCCCGGGGGGCGGCACCTGCCGTGAACCCGGGACGGAGACTGTGCTCCCCCTGCTCTGCCCTCTCCCCGCCGCTGTCTAGGTGGTGGAACCCCTGAACCGCGTTGTCTCAGCTGTGTCATGGTGTCGTGGGCTGAGATGTGCCCGGAAGGGCTCTGGGTCTGCCCAGACCCTTCAGAAACGGGGGTCAAAGGAGTGAAAATGCTTTGCCTTTCCCTTCTCTTTACAGAAAGAAGGTTTCCTGAGCTCTCTAGGCAGGTGCTTTCTGTAGCTGCTGCCCAGGGAGCTCCCGGGAGTCTCAGTGAGTCACCACATGCTGCTGCATCCCAGCCTTCATGGGATCTGTGGAATCACTGCAGGCTGGGCCTTTCCAGGCCTAGGCAGCCCCTCTGCTGCAGCTCTGTCCGTTCTCCAGCTGGACCAGGCGCTGCCACAAGCACTGTTGGCTGCTCCGAGGGTCCCAGGGACTGGGCTGTGCGGGGACACTTGTGCCTGTCTGGGGGGTGTGTGGCCCTGTGACAGCACTGGGGACATGTGCTGAGTCAGCAGCTGCCCCACAGCACCAGGGCAGGTTGGACTCGATCTGGGCTCACAACAGGAGCTGACAGAGCCTGGCAGGGCTGTCCCTGGCCGAGCTGTCAGAAGGCTTGGGGGTGGCAGTTGTGTGATCACAGCTCTGCTCCCTGCTGAGCATCCACTGCTGGAAGCAGTTTGGGGCAGTCTGGAAGGATGAGCCAGCTCTGTCACACCAGCTGGGAGCTGGCAGCAGGAGCCCTTGCTGCCTAGGGGGGTTTGTCTCCAAGCAGCCAATTTACTGGTGCGTTGCAGGGCGTGGGAGGGCTGTGCAGGGGGCCTCCAGCTGTGGCTGAGGGAATTGGATCCTGGGTTGTGAGTTGCAGTGGCTACAGAAGGGCAGGAAGAAATGCCAAGGATCAGGCAGTGGGAGGTGATCTCCTTGCAGCAGGAGCACCACTTCAGAAGGGCTCTCAGGGGAGGTGGATGTTGATGGGATTCCTCCAGGCTGTGTGACTTTGCTCTTGCAGACCCCGGGAGCTCCATGGGGCTGAGGATGTTCTCTTTAAGGTTTTTCTGAAGCCTTTTGACCAGGCTCGTTCCCTCCTAGTCTTCTGGAGCTGCTTAGTCAGCTGCCAGCCCTGTTCGTGAGCACTAATTAGGATCAAGCAGTTGGTGTAGCTCAGTAACATATTCAGGCACCTCCCTGGCTGCTGGAGCTGTGGGCATCCTGCACAAGGCAGCAGGACAGGGACAGCTGGCAGGCGTGGGCAGGGGCTGGAGCACGAGTTTGGGGAATATCTCTGCCAGCCTGGCTGCCCTGGGCAGCCCCATGGTTAGAGGAATGGTATCCAGTGGGTCTGTAAGATGAAATGTTGGGTTTGCTTGGCCAAAGGGGGCCTGCCCAGGCTTTCCCCAGCTGGATGGGCTGGGACCAGGTGGTTCAGAGGGGGTTGAAGACTCGAATAGCAGTGGGATGTGCTGGCAGCAAGCTGGTCCCTGCCTGCAGGAGCAGGTGCCTCTTGGGCTGCAGTGTGTTCCAAAAAATGCTTCAGTCCTGTTCAGTGTCACTAAGAAAGTTGGCCCTTATCCATATATGTGTCTATTCCTCTTTGCTTCTCTGGGATTTGCTGGTACAAGAAGTCTGTAGGCTGCCTGACCGGACCCTTCATTAAAAATTTCCTTTATTTGTTTTTTATTGTCCATCAGTAAGACTCCCATGAGTGTGCCCCAGTCTGTGCTCAGCACACTATGCCCAGCTTCTGTTCTTCTCCTTCATTTTTTTCAAGTCTCTTACCTCATGGAGATGTTTTTTTCCTGGTCCCAGACCCTTTCTGGAGCCGTCTTAATTCTGTGTTAGACAAGACAGAGGTAATCAGTGCAGAACTGGGTATGGTGAGGGGCAGCTTCCCAGCTTCCCTCTTGTCCCACCTGGTTGATTTGGTTGTGCTGGCGCTCGTGTTCCTTCTCAGGACTGTTTTGTCCTGGGTAAGGTTTTGGTCTGACAGGCAGCACCTCTGCCCGGGCTGTTCCAGCAGGGGCTGTGCTGGTTTGGGAAGCAGAAGTGTGGTGCGGAGCTGTGTGTGTACTGGAAGAAAGGGGTTTTTGTGTGTGGGAGTAGGGAAGCTGTTGAGGAAAATGCTGAGGGCTGGTAGCTGAGCTGCAGCCCTGGGTTGGTGCCCCAGCAGAGCTCCTGGCCTTGCTTTCAGGGGCCAGGATTGGTTTATTAAAGCCTGATGCCATGTTTAGCCCAGTTCTGCTTCCCTCCACTCACACTTGTGTCCCGTGTCCCTGCTCTGTGCTGCAGGTGCTGTCTCGTGGTATGACGAGTTCCAGAGGCTCTATGACACCATCCCTTGCGTGGAGGTGCAGGCCCTGAAGGAGCATAATGACCAAGTTTTGCATCTGAGCTTCTCCCACTCTGGCTGCCTGTTTGCATCATGCTCCAAAGACTGCACGGTCAAGGTAAAGTGGTAGGTGCCCTGTCCAGCTCTTGCAGCCTTGGTCCAGTGAGGCTTAGCCCTGAGCAGCCTTTGGGAAGTCTGTGGAGAGGTTTGATCAGATGTCCCTGGACTTGGGCTGGTTCCTGTGGGTGCTGAGCTGTCTTCTAAGCCATAGAACTAATGACTCTTGCAAATGTAGCCTTGAGGGCTGTGTGTTCCAGCTCCAGCCTGAGTGTGTGGAGGCGGCTGAGGTGCTTTGCTTTTTAGGTGCAGATCAGTGTCCTCTTGTGCCCTGGGTCTGATGAAGACTGGGGAGATAATGATCCACTGCAGTGGATCATGTCTTCCCTGAGTGGTTGTCCTGGGAGAAATCTGTCTGAACATGCTGGAAACCCAGCATGTGATAGCACCATTCACTGCCTGAACACCTTCTCCTCTGGCCAATGGAGCAGCAGTTCTCCATTTGGCCCCTCTCCATTTTCTGTCAGGAGAATGGACAGGGATGTGGTGAGTGGGAGGCAGTTAAATGGGGTTTTTGGTACTGTTTATCTTTCATGTCCCGGTGAGTACTGGCAGAACAGATAAAGCAGAACCACTCTCAGCTTTCTCAGCAGCTTCCTGACTGTCCATCTCTCTGTAGATCTGGAGCAATGAGCTGGACATCTCCCTGCAGCACAGCTCCAACATGAGGCCATACAACTGGAGCTACACCCAGTTCTCCCAGTTCAACTCCGATGACTCCCTCCTGCTGGTATCCGGTGTCTTTGTGGGGCCTCACAACTCCTCCTCGGGGGAGATTGCTGTGATCAGCATGGGTAAGTGGGGCTTCCCTGGGGCATATGAGTGCTGGGTGAGGGGGTTCCCTTCTTCTTTGGGTGGGCAGTAGCCTTGTCTCAGCTCGTCCTGACTCCTGAGCTAACTCCCGAGTTCCAGTCACAGTTCTGGAGGGAAAACCTCACAGACAGCCTTAACTCTGTTCGGGTCATACAGCAGCACTTCAGGGCAGTGTTTTGTGTATTTGCCCTCACTTCTCTTCTAAGTGCCAGTCTGGGCAAGAGTTATCCACATTACTCATCTTGAAGCCCCTGCCTCTGGTATATGTGGTGCTTGGCATAGAGCCACAAAAACCCGGAATGGTTTGGGTTGGAAGAGACCTTAAGGCTCAGCTTATTCCAACCCCCTGCCATGGGCAGGGACACCTTCCACTATTCCAGGGTGCTCCAAGCCTCATCCAGCCTTGCCTGGGACCCTTCCAGGGATCCAGGGGTAGCCACAGGTTCTCTGGACACCCTGTGCCAGGGCCTCCCCACCCTCACAGGGAACAATTCCTTCCCAATATCTTATCGATCCCTGCCCTCTGGCAGTGGGAAGCCATTCCCTGTGTCCTGTCTCTCCATCCCTTGTCCCCAGTCCCTCTCCAGCTCTTTTGGAGCCCCTTCAGGGCCTGGAAGGGGCTCTAAGATCTTCCCAGAGCCTTCTCTTCTTCAGGCTGGACACACCCAGCTCTCTCAGCCCATCTCCAGAGGAAAGTGGCTGCATCCAGCTCTCAGGTCACCTTTGTGGCCCTAGTCTCACCCTTAGGTCTCACAGGGCTTTCTGAGGTGGTGTCACCTGAGCCTCTTTCACTTCTGCTGCAGCTCTGTGTATGAGGCTTATCCCCACTGTGTTATCTCATCATCTTTGTGCAGAGTCCCACAGTACCCGCAATCAGGAGTGCAGCAGGAAGCAGGAGTGCACAGCTGCCTTGGCTGGAGAGGCCCCAAGCCGCAGGGATGGGAGGGAAATTCTGTATATGTTTAACTCTTCTTGTCCCCAGGGCCTGCTCTGGGCCCTGCTCAGGGAAGGGGCGGGAGGTTGAATTGCTCTGTGCTCTGGCTCTGTGCACTGCCCTGTTATTTTGGTTTCCTTTGTGCAAGGTATCATCACACATCTCTGGAGAAAAGAGAAATAATCTGTCTCTGTAGCAGTGGCTGGGAGCTGGATGGTGGTTGGCCTCTCCTACAAACACCTGAATCCACTTCCTCTGTCCCACACGATTTCTCCAGGGCTCTTGCTGGAAGTCACTGCCTCACACTCATGTTTCCCTTCCAGAGAACTTCACGCTGCTTTCCAGGGTGAGGAATAAGCCCTATGATGTGTTTGGCTGCTGGCTGAATGAAACCAACTTGATATCAGGCAATCTGCATCGGATTGGGCGCATAACCTCCTGCTCGGTGCTGTGGCTGAACAATGCTTTCCAGGTGAGCTGCCTTCCTTCCAGCTTCCCAGGCAGTGCTGGCTCCTGAGGGAGGGAAAGCTGTAGGGAAGGATGGCTCAATCCTCCTGTCCTCCCTGTTTGTCTCCTCTGACTTGCCCTCAGGATCCTGAGCTCGAGGCAACCCTTGCATGAGGTTTCTCCATACTTAGTCTTGTGGTACTCACTACAATATTCTAACTCTGCCCTCAGATCTCATTAACTTTTGCCACATTAATTAGGCTGAGGTGTTGGCTGCAGTGCTCCACAGCATGCATTGCCCAACAGCAGGGCTCCTGAGGTCCTTGATAGTCTGAAGCTGGTCCTGGGACTGCTGTAGCCTGACATGTGTCCCAGCAGTGGCCCTTCTCCCACTTGGTAGCTCAGGGTATTCATGTGAGCTGGAGGCTGAGCTCAGTCCTGCCTGGCCTTGCTGAGGTTTCTTGGGCCAGGTGCTGTCTCTGATTACATGGTGGGACTTGGAGAGCCGAGTGTGCTGGCCTCAAACTGCTCATTCACTCCCTAGCACTTGGGCTGCTGAGTTGTATTCCCCATGTTTTACCTCTGTTTCAGTGCCACAGCTGCACATCCCCATGTTTTGTGATTTAACAAGATGCTGACCCCAGGTAAAATCCTCTGGTAGCAGAAACCCTTCCCACAGCCACATCTCCATGCAACACTGAGGCATTATCCCAGCATTACACCTTCCATCCCTGAGAGGCCAGGAAGGACTTTGCCCATAACAGGGGTGTGGGAGTATAGCTGCAGGCTGAGAACAGTGAGGCAGAGAGGGACCTGCTCTGTGTGTCTGGAGCAGATACCACGCTGCCCCTGCTGAGGGGTACAAACACACTCCAGGAGCACAAGGATTCTCTGCCACTGCTGTTGTGGGCCAGAGGGATCCCACTTCATGCTTATCACAGAGGCTTGTTCCTGAAATCCTTGTCAGTCATTGAATGTAGAGTATCCTGAGGTGGAAGGGACCCACAAGGATCAAGTCCAGCTCCTGGCCCTGCACTGTAAAGCACCAGGTAGCACCAGCTGATCACCTCAGGGTACGGTGGCAGCATGGCTGCCCAGCTGCTGTGCTTCCTCGCTCCACTGCTGCCTGCCTGCAGGAATGTTTTCTCTCGCTCTGTCTCCATCCAGGATAAGAAGGAGCTCAGTAGAGCTGGCAAGCCTGGGGCCTATTCTTGTGTCAGTGCCCTACACACAGTGTGGAGGGATCTGTGGGGGCTGGTGTCATGGCGCTAGCTCAGGTCTTGGTTTGAACTGTGGAAGTGACTTGGGGTGGTTCCTGCTTACTTCTCCCCTCTGCTCGCAGGGCATTGAGTCTGAGAATGTGAATGTAGTGAAGAGACTGTTCAAAATCCAGAACCTGAATGCCAGCACCATCCGGACCGTGATGGTGGCTGACTGCAGCCGGTACGATTCCCCGGATCTGCTCCTGGACTACGAGGAGCAGCTGGCTGCTTCCTCCACCTGCCCAGTCTTTGATCTCGGCAGTGACAGTGAGGAAGAAGGGGCCAAGCCCAAGCTGCCTCTGGAGCCAGCCGTACAGGAATTGCCGGATGCCGGGGGTGTGCCGGCAGAGCATGGGCTGCAGCAGCTCTTTGATGGTATCATGGAGGGCCGCGTGAGGCCTGCCATGACCGAGACAGAGCTGGAGACAAAGGTGGCCGAGCTGTTCGTGCGGAACAGAACTAAACCACCCGAGCCAAACCTGCTCCCCACAGACAGCAACAGCAAGACAAAGTACTTGATCTTCACCACAGGATGCCTCACCTACTCCCCGCACCAGATAGGTAAGGCTGGGTCTGAGCCTGGGACAGCCGGGACTCCCTGGGGGCCTGGGCTGCAGCTGCACTTGGGATTTGGGTCAGGAAAAGACTAGGTCTTTCTGCTGTATGTTTGTGAGGTGTGAGCTGGGGTTTGCTCTGGATTCTAAGAAGCCCCATCACTGAGGGGAGTTTCACCTCCTCCACTTGCCTGAGGGTTGTTTTGTTGCTGCCAGCATGACGTGTGGCCAAAGTCATGACAAGGGCTGAGCAGAAAAGCAAGAAGGAGCTTCTGGTTAAGGACACCAGCCATGAGCAGCAGTGGGTGCAGGGGCAGGACAGCAGTTGCCCTGGAGGAGTGTGTGGAGGGACCTCTCTCCTGTTCTCTACAGGGGAGCTCCTCAGTGGGGAGCAGGAGCAGGGAGACTGTTTCCCCAAGAGACCCTAAAGCTGGCAGAGAGGTGGAAAGGACCAGGCGTGTGGGGAAGGAGGGAGCTGCTCCCAGACAAGACTGCTGTTAAGTTAGACAGTTTCAGTTCTTTTCACTGCTCGCACAGTTGCAGCCTTGCTTTCTTGCTCTCCTGACTTTCCCATGACATGGTCCCACACCAGTACAGCTCAGTAAGGCGAGGGAAGGCAGTTTCCAATTGCTGTAAGCAACTTAGTCTTTGCTCACCTCCCCCCATATGACCTGGACTGAATGAGCTCTGCTTCATGCTCCTGCCCGTGGGCTGGGTTTGCAGACAGCCATGGGCTGAGCTGAGGCGGGACCTAGATTCCCTGGGCTGAGCCAAGGCCACCTCGCAGACTGCAACCTGTCACACACCGAGGCAGGGCCTTTGGGCTCCCGAATTCCTCTGCAGCCTCCCAGGGCTGAGGGATTTGTGTGATGCCTTTGAGCTCTGTGACTCCCTGGCTGTCAGCAGCACTCGCAGTATAAGCTGCTGATTGGAGGGCTGGACACTGGCTCAGGTCCTGTCCCACCATGAGTCACTGCAGTGTCGTTTGCCCTTTGGTTTGTGTGCAGGACTGGCCCTGTGCACCTGCTCTGTGCCCGCAGGACCTGAAGGAGCTCACTGTGCTCACCTCTCACTCTATGCAGTGCTGCTCCAGCGTGAACTCCTTGAGTTCCTGTTTCTCATGCCAATTCCAGGTTGAGCAGCCTGTCCTGCTGACTCATGTGTGTTTGAGTTTGGAGCAGGGAGCATGGTGCTGTGGAAGTGAGGATGAGGATGCTGGTGAGCAGCACCAGTGGGGTGGAAGAACACCAGTCCTGTCCCAAAGGTCCCAGGCTCAGGGGCAGAGGTATTTGGAATGGCCTTGGACTTGAGCTGTAGTGGGATGTCACCTGTGTCTTGTTGGGCTGCAGGAGAGGGCTAAAATCAAAGGTGTTGTTAGCAATTCCCGCAGAGGGGGGATGGGATGAGATGGGCTGGGCTGGGCCACCTTCCAGCTCCCCCTGGACCTGCTGAGGATGAAGCCTATGTGTGCCCAGGAGCTACTGAGGCTCACAGGGGTCCTCCAGGAAGCCGTTGGGGATGGACCATTTGTGGATCTGTTTGTGTTTTGGACCTCTGCAGAGCTGGAAGGGGACAGGGCTTGACCCATCACTTGTCTCATTTAGTCAGGAGGTTCAGAAGCTACAAAGCACTTGAGCACAGTTTGGTTTTAAATGTCTGTTCTTTGAACTTTTTGGGGCACATCCCCACCTGCACTTGACAGTGTCAGGGGAAAATCCTGCCACAGCCAGTGCATCTGCTGGGCTGCTCCAGGCTGGCTACTGCAGAGAATGGGCCCAGCCCAGGGAATTATTTAGGAGAAAAACCCTTCTACAACTAGCGTGTCTCCTGGGCCAACACAGCTTCCCTGTGCTCCAGAGATGGGCTGAGGCAAGGTTTGGCTGTACCCACAGGCACTGGGATCTCCCTGTCTGGGGTTGGATGTGCCAGGACCTTGCTCATGGGCAAGATCCTGGTCCAAAGCCCACCTGTTGAGCTGAAGGAGCCTGGCCAGGACAGCAGCCCTGTCCAGACCTTGCACAGCAAGCTGGTTCTCCTTTCTTAGCTGCACCAAGGGAAGCCCCTCCCTGAAGCCTGGGACCTCCTCCAGCCCTGCTGGCAGCAGTCTGTGGAACTGCCTCCCTCTTTCTGTCCCACAGGGATTAAAAGGATCCTGCCCCATCAGATGACGACCGCAGGGCCAGTGCTGGGGGAGGAACGGCGCTCGGATGAGTTCTTTGACTCCCTGGATCACGTCATCGACATCCATGGGCACATCATCGGCATGGGCCTCTCCCCTGACCACCGGTGAGCACAGAGGGCTTCAGCAACTGCCAGGGTGGGCAAGAGCTGCTCACAGGCTCTGTGGGGTGACCAGGACATGGAGTGGTGGGTGGATTGGGTGCCTGCTGATCCAGGTGGTGATGGTGTGTTACTGCTGAGCTTCGCCCCCCAGCCGTGGCAGGAATGTGTTCCTGAGCGAGCTCAGGATAGGGTGGCTCCTTCTAAGAGTGGAGGAGCTGCCCACACCAATGTATCTTGTTCCTGAGGTAGATCATCCATAGAATGCTAGGATGGTTTGTGTTGGAAGGTAGCTTAAAAATCATCTAATCCCCAGCCCCTGCTATGGGCAGGGACACCTTCCACTGTTCCAGGGTGCTCCAAGCTCCGTCCACTTGGCCTTGAACACTTCCAGGATTGGGGCAGCTACAGCTTTTCTGGGCACCCTGTGCCAGGGCCTTCCGACCCTCATAGGGAACAATTTCTTCCCAATATCCCATCTAACCCTGCCCTCTGGCAGTGGGAAGCCATTCCCTGTGTCCTGTCTCTCCATCCCTTGTCCAAAGTCCCTCTCCAGCTCTTTTGGAGCCCCTTCAGGCCCTGGAAGGGGCTCTGAGGTATCTCTGGAGCCTTCTCTTCTCCAAGCTGAGCACCCCCAGCTCTCCCAGCCTGGCTCCAGAGCAGAGGGGCTCCAGCCCTTGGAGCATCTCTGTGGCCTTCTCTGGAGTCCAGCATCTCCACATCCTTTTTGTGTTGGATTCCCAGAGCTGGAGGCAGCTCTGCAGGGGGGGTCTCACCTGAATGGAGCAGGGAGGCAGAGTCCCCCCTTCACGTGCTGCCCAGAAGACAGCTCCATCCTTAAAGATAGTTTCAGTGAGATTAGAGAGGTGTGACCTGACCCCTAGAGTCACCTTTCAGGTGCGGTGGTACTTTCCAGACATGGCCAGGAGTGTTCCAGCAGCCCGTTCCCTGTTTCAGCCTGAATTTTCAGTGAGCTGGGCTGCAGGCTCCATCCCTGCTGTGCCAGGGGGCTCTGTGAGTTCTGATGCAGTGCAGGTAACTCCTCCCTGCCCTTCCCAAGGTACCTGTATGTGAACAGCCGGGCCTGGCCACGGGACTGTGTCATCTCGGATCCAATGCAGCCGCCTCCCATCGCTGAGGAGATCGACCTGCACGTGTTCGACCTGAAGACCATGAAGGAGGTGAAGCGAGCGCTGCGCGCACACCGGGCCTACACACCCAATGAGGAGTGCTTCTTCATCTTCCTGGACGTCAGCAGGGACTTCGTAGCGAGGTGAGGGGGTGGGCAGGATCCTGGTCCTGCATCTGGGAAGGCCTGGGCCTGTTGCTATGGGATGGCCAGGTGAGCATAACACTCCTGTGTGTTGGAAGCAGAGCAGGGAGTGGGATTGGAAAGAACAGAGGGACTGACTTGGAAAGTGCTGATAAAGGGTGGCTGCCCTGGTCCTGCTGTAAATACCCTGCTGTAAATCCCTGAGGAAAGGGTAAATCTGGGGCTGTGGTGTGTTTTGTGGCAGGTGACAAATGCCCTTCTTGGGGCTGCAGGTGCTGTGGGGTGAGTTGAGGGGCCCTGGATCCCAGAGGGAGCTGCCTGCACAGAATGAAGCTCATGGAGACAGGGGCTTGGGTACCCTCTGCCCCCATCCCTGCGGAAGGACAGGGTGGGAAGGGCAGGGTGTTGGGGCTGCTGGGCTGACACTGGGACCAGTGGGACACCCTGACCACCGTCTCTCCACCCCAGTGGGGCAGAGGATCGACATGGCTACATCTGGGACCGGCACTACAACATCTGCCTGGCCAAGCTGCAGCATGACAATGTGGTGAACTCAGTGGCATTCAGCCCGGTGGAGCAGGAGCTGCTGCTGACAGCCAGTGATGACACCACCATCAAGGTGTGGCGGTCCCCACGGGCCGTGCGCATCCGGCAGGCCAGGAGACCTCGGCCCAGGAAACTGCTCTTCTCCTGGCTCTTGAACCAGAAAAGCTGAACCCAGGTACATCTGCTCCTGCAGCTTCCTCACTGCAGCACCTCCTTCTGAGCTCACAGAGCCCTGAGCCTTGCACAGAGATGAGCTCTAGGCACACAAATCCTATGGCTGAGCCAGGAGAGGCCCTGGCAGCAGGAATCGCCTCCTCCTTGAAGCATCAGCTTCAGACAGGACATAAGAGCTGGGGCCCTGTTGTGGTTCTGTTGGGCAGCAGCTGAGCTGGTCACTGCAGGGTGGGCTCCCACAGCTTCTCACCAGCATTGCTACTTGGGCATAGCTCTCTGGGTGAGCTCTGGGCACAGGGGACACTGAGGCATGTCCAGTGTGGGTCTGTGTGAGCTGGGGACATGGCCAGCCACACTGGGAGCCGCCAGCTGCAGAGTGCTTGGCAGGAGCCACGGTGTAGCTGTGCTGCCTGACTGCAGGACTCTCTTAATATTGGCGTTTTATTAACGTGTGTTTGTCCCAAAGCTCCACGGGCAACTCATCTGGCTGCTGCAGAATGTCAAGTGCCTCTTCCCTATGGCACCTCTGCCCAGGAGGACAGCAGGGACTGGGGGCAGTGAGGGGGCAGCAGGGCCAGGGCTGGGAGCCTGACTGGCCCCAGGGTCTGCGTANTCAATAAGCTATGGATCGGGAACGTATTTATTGTGGGGGATCTGTTGTCCCTTTCTGGGGTACCCATGAGGACAGCTTACCTCCTGCCCATGCTACCCAATCGTGGCACTTTAGGTTCTTTTGGTATGTTCTCTGTGAATAGATGTGGGCACCCACAGGTGCTGCAGGTATTCATTCACCTGCAGGTGATGGGGATGGAGCCCTCCTGCCTGCAGTGACAGCTGAATAAGCTCCCTGTCCTTGGGGCTGACCCACCATGGAGGGGGTCAGCTTCTCCAGGACCCCACAGGCAGTGGGGACGGTCACTTGGAGTTATTATGGACTCAGTGGTGTTCACTGTCTGTCCACTGAGCTTCTGTCCCTGTAGCAGGTACCCAAATGTCAGAGTCTAAAATTAAGCTCCTAATCTTGACCTGGCCTAGATAGGGGCCCGAGGAGCTGCTGTCGCTCCTGGAAGCAGGGCTGGGAAGGAGCTGCAGGGGGAGGCATTTTGGGGCCCCCCTGGAAGCCCTGGGGCAGGTGCCCGTGCCATTCCCAATCTAGGGTTGCTGATAGACCTGACCGAGGTGGCAGCTTCTCTCACAATGGCACTGATGGCTTTAGCAGCCTCTGCAGCAGGAGGGTCAGCACCTGTGTCCTGCTGTGCCCCAGCTTCATCCAAAACCCCCGTACTCAGGTTTTCTGTCATGAAATTAGGGGTTCTTTCCTGTGTGTGCACACAGGCTCCACATCCTGCTCTGTCCAGTCACACAGCGAAGGAACAGCCTCCCCTTCCTCCCCCAACTGTGAACTCTCCACCTGTGGCTCGGTGCAGCAGCAAGCAAGGCACTGAGGTGTTGTTTGTACTGAGTTTTGCTCTTCACTCTGGCATTGAATAAATACTCTGCTAAAGCATCTCTGGAATGTGAGCTTGTTTTTCCAAGCACTGCTCTGCTGAGGCAGAGCTGAGGCCGGGACTGTCACAGGGCTGGGCTGGAGCACTGCAGGAGCTGCTGCCCCGGCCGGGGGAGTGTTGGGTAGAGAGCTGTGAGCAACAGGAGAGAGGCAGGGGATGGCTGAAGGGCAGCAAGCATCCATGGCAGCCAGGGCTGAACACTGCAGGCTCCAGGACAGGTCAGGGGCTAGATCCCTTCTGGATTCATGTTTTTCCAAGCACTAACAGGCACGGAACAGGTAAGCAGAGAGCCCTCCAATGCTGTTTGGCATTCCTGTGCCACAGCAGCCTCCTGAGCTGCAATGCCACTGTCCCCTCATTGCCCTTTGCATCTCTCTGGTGCGGCAGCTGCTGTGGTATGAAGGGAGTCTGGGGGCTTCCCAGAGAGGACAGGTGCCCATGGTCGTCATCCCTTGGGTTTGTCTCTTCCATACACAGTGAGTAGAGGCCACCAGGCTGCTGCTCCCACATGGGTTTAGTCCCTGGGCTGGTGCTGCAGCTTGGGAGGGGCAGGAACAGGCATCCTGCAGGCACTGGGCTCCTAACAGCAGCGAGGGAAAAGCAGCCTGTTCTGGAGGAGCTCAGAGCTGTTACAACCCAGGAACAGGAGTGTTGGATTTGCCTTAGCAGCAGCAGAACCACTGGAACCACTGGCCCAGCACTGCTGCACTGGCTCTCATTGGCCTTTGGCCCAGTGGAGCTCCAGCAGCCAGACTCCAGTTCCTTCCCTTCCCATTACAGACCCCCCTGTTCCCTCTTTGTTTTGGAATCCTCCTGCAGGGATGCAGGAGCTGGGAAGAGTTCCCAGCACAGAAATAATCCCCCAGCACAGAAACCCCCCTACCCTGACACAATCCTCCTCCATGCTGTGCCCAGGATCCCCTGGCTCATACACAATGATGCTGTTCAAACAGCTTTTATTAGTCGTTCTGACCATACTACACCCTCAAGGAAAACAAAACCTAGTTCACAGTGCCAGGCTGAGATGGTGTAGTCAAAAGGAAAAAAAAAAAACCCCACAAAAATCCAGCGGTGGCTTGTGTCCAGTGTTTGTCCATGTGGCTGCCAGGCCAGCAGAGCTCTGCCCAGGAAGGGGCTGGGCCCCTGCCTGCCGCACATAAGCACAATTCCTGCTGCTAGCTCCAGAGCTGCTAAGAGCCAAAAAAGACCCGGACAGCATCAGCAGTACCAGAAGGGTGGGGAGGAAAAAGCTCCCGGTGGGAGGGGCTGACAGGCCATGTTTCCCCTCCAGCAGTAAGCCCGTGGCCTGAAGAGCTCAGCCTGAGCTTTGCTGCAGCACCGACTCTCCCACAGACCTTCCAAACATGTGCTGGGGCAGGAGGACCAGTTTCCACCCCGAAAGCAGCCCAGACCCCCCCAAACTGAGCCAGCGTCTCCACAGTCCCTCCTGGCACTACTTGGCCAGAGCCCCCAGCCCCACTGCAGGCAGCACCCCACAAGCAGACATTCTGATCAACACAGAACAAGCTCCCCCCACATAACACTTAATTCCCAGCAATTCTATGAGCAGAGCTGACCTTCCTCTCCCTTCCCAAGCTTTTCCAAGCATCCCTGGGGAGCTGCTGTAGATGGGAGCAGGGCTCTGCTAGCCTGAATTTTCCTCATAAGGCACAGGGTGAAAGCAGCAACACAGGGCTTGATCTGTCCCTTGGGACAGGCTGGAGGGGGGCTTGCACAAAGGGAAGGGTCCTGTGACCCCTCTCCCACCTCAGTCTGTGCTGTCACCAGTTTCTGTCCCCCTCCCCCAACAGCAGGGGCTGGGTCTGTCCCCAGATCCTGCACACACACACACACGTGTGAGAAGTTCCATGCATCGATTTCAAAGGGGGCTCACAGGTCACCCCAGCACCTGTCTGGAGAGCCCCTGGCCAGCACAGCAGCCGTGGGTGCAAGAGGTTCAGCTTAGGCCAGGGTCCAGCTCAGCCTGCAGGGCACTGGGCACCCCTGAGTTCCTGGGCATGCTCACTGCTCCAAGGTCAGGAGGGTTAGAGGCCCCTGAGTTCCTGGGCAGCAGCAGGGACATTCCAAACAGCCCCAGGGGCAGGTCAGGGCAGTGCCAGTACATGGTGGGGACAGCCAGACCCTGCAGGGCTCCCTGCCAGGGCAGAGCCTGATGGTGTTCTGGACCCCTCAGGGTGGCTGTGCCACAGCCAAGGTGTGAGCAGACCACAAGCCTGGCAGGCTCTGCAGCCCTCAGACCCGGGCTGGGCACCTGGCAGGAGTTGCTGGCAGTGGTGGGCCAATCCCTGGCAGCCATCGAGGAGGCTGACCATGCTCCAGCCCCACTGCCCTAGGAGCAGCGCAAGAGCCAGCCAGGGCCCCTGATCATTGCAGGGTGTTCACAGCTGGTTCCTGTCACCAAAAAAAAATCTCCTGTGGCACGTTCAGCCACTGACAGGGGTGTGGGAAGCCCAGGCAAGGGAGGCAACAAAGCTTTTGAGTCCACCCTGGATCAGGACCCATCCAGAGCTACCCATGCCCACAACAAAACTGCAGAGGGCACTATGCAGGGATGTGGCAGCCAGTTCTTCCCCACTAACACCAAAAGAGACCTTCTCATGGTTGCTGAACATGTGCTGCCCAGAGGGAAGGAGCCCAGGGACAGAAAGGGGACAGCACACTTCACTTCTCCAGCCCCCAGATCCTACCCAGGTGGCTGGAGGTTCAATGTGGGGCCAAGTGGAGGAAGAGTTCCAGGGTGCTGCCACCTGGAACCAGGTGGCCCATGACTCCTGAGCTCAGGGATGGGGAGGAACAGTGAGGGAGACCTGCTGCTGGTGACTGCAAGCACTGTGAGAGTGCAGGGGCTGGCCAGCAGTGCCCACTGCATGGGCAGACAGTACACATCCCACAGCCCAAGGCTGCAGTGCCCAGACAGACACGGCAGTGTGGCCGCAGATGGATGTGGAGCTCAACAGCAGCAGGAGCCCTGGAAAGGCTGGTGGAGCTGTCCCACTGTGGGAATGAAGCCAGTTTAGAGCCTGTGTCTTTGCCTATGAGCAAAGACAGCTCCCAGCACAGCACTCAGTGCTGCTCGGCACACAGGACAGAGAGGGGCAGAGCTTGGAGCTCTCAGGGTGCACACCGAGCTCTGTGTCACCCTCCTCTCCTGGCACAGGAGGGACAATCTCCACAGCAGATTTATTTCTCCTTCCCCACAGGCATCCCTGGTGCTGCCCCATGGTCCCTCCTGGGCAGCAGTACCTCCTGCCCCATTCCACACTCCAGCACACACTACCCATCACACACCCAGCAAGGGCTGGACTCAGGGCTCCACTGCCCTGCAGCTGGGCTCAGCACCCTCGTAACACACCAACGGCATCAAACTAGTCTGTGTCTCTGTTGCCCAGCTGGCACTGCAGCTGTCACACACCCTCCTTGTCTCCCGGGGTGTGGAGCAACCAGCAGTGCAGAGCCATGGCACCCCACAGTGCACAACTTCCAGGAACACGGAGATCTCAGAAGGAAATCCTAGACAGCTGAGCCAAAATCCACAGGAGGTGGAGCTCAGGCAGGGCAAACCGCTTTTTTACTACAGAGAGCTGTGGATGTCGGCTAAACTGGTAGAGCAAGAGCTGCACTGGTTTCCACTGGAGTCCAGACAGTAGCAGTTCAGACATCCAAGTCCCTGCAGGGAATCTTCCATATTCCATAGCCTGCCAGTGTCCACCCAACCCTCTCCTCAGGAAAGAGGGCTCCCATCAGACATCTTGTTTCCACTCAGAGCAAAGGTCTCTTTTCAGGAAGGGCTTTTCCCCTCTCTGTGCCCCTCCTCTTGCTCTGAGACCCGCCTGAAGTGCAGCACAAGCGGGAGATGCCCTGGGCAGTGCTGGCTCCATGCTCACTGCTCCAAGGTCAGGAGGGTTAGAGGCCCGTGAGATCAACGATGGCTTTAATAAAGATGGCATCATCACGCACGTAGGAGTTCTTGGCTTCCATGACGGACACAGGGCAGAAGAGGGGGCAGCCACTGGCGATGTTCATCTCCGTGACAGGGCGCTGGAAGGATGAGGACGTCACGTCAGGGCGGAAGGCGTCGATGATGTGCTCCCGGTTATTCTGGTCCAGAAGCATCAGGGTGACCTGTGGGGAAAGGTGAAAGCATAGGGGAGCATATTCAGCATTCATGGCTGAATAAAAGACACAAGGAAGCCCTGCCCAGTGACCTGCTGTGACGCAGGCAGGTACCAGCAGCCACAGCCACCCTGTTCACCTGCAAATCAGAGAAATGCCTCTGAGTGGGACCAGCAGAGAACATCACCTCAGTAATGTCCTGTAGAAATCTTCCCCACCCCCACATCCTGCCTGTCACTGGAAACTTCCCTGTAGCAGCACAAGTCTGTCGGACTGACTGAAAACCTACACTCTGCTCTCAGAACCAACACTGCACTCAGGTATTTCCCTGAGCCAGGGCTCTTGTCCTCTCTGCATCTGCTTGTGCCCGCTCACTCAGCCTCTACGCATTCCACAAACCTGCAGTGCCCAGGAGCTGGGATCTGAGCTCCTGACAGGGAGTGAGCACCCGTTGTCCCCGAGCTCTGAGGCCACCACAACCTTCCCTTGCCCTCAACCCCTGCAGAGGTTCTGTGCTGTTCCAAACAGCCCATGTCACCCCCTTGCCCCACAGCACAGCCAGTGCTCTCAGCACACCTGGGGAACCCCCAGGGCAGCCAATACAAAGCCCTTCCTCTGTCTTGCCAAGCGGGCTGCAGTGACAGTGCCGAGAAGCTCGAGTGGGTGCCAAACCAGAGAGGCCATGGATGGACACAGTGGGCTCTGCTCCAGACCCACCTTCTGGTTAAAGGGCCACCGCAGCAGCGCGTCGTTAGGTCCCTTCATCACCACAAAAAACAAGGACAGGTGGGTCCCGCGGCCAGTGCCATCCCCGTTCAGGTACACACGCAGACACATCTTGTAGCCGTACTTGCTGGTGTAGAAAGCTGTTAGAGAAGTGTGGAACAGGCACAGTGAGGGTCCAATGCAGCACAGCCTGGCACCAGCAGATCTCTCTGAATTCTGAGGGCTCTGAAGTTTGGAATCTGGGAGAAGCCAGGCCTGGGCTGCACCAGAGGTGGTTTGGAAAGCCCAAGGCCAGGCAGTGCAGACCCTGGCCTGAGCAGACGCTGTGCACAGAGCAGTTGCCGGTCCCCTGGCTGTTCCCTCACTGCCAGGGGAGATCTGCCCCTGAGTTGGGCCAATCCTCCTGCACCCCAGTGCTGAAGGAGCTGTGGTTCATGGCAGTAACACTGGTGAGCAGGAACAAATACCCCCATAAAGCACCTGGCTGGCGGCAGAGCACCCTCAGCACCCCGCTGTGAGCTGGTGCCTCTGATCCAGGCAGGGGCTCAAGCAAGTGAACTTAAGTTCTCACTTGGATCCCCACGGCATGGCTTGGGCATGGCCAGGATGGGATGTCAGGCACTTTCCTTCCCCAGCAGTCCTGGGAATGCCTGTGGTGTGACACTAGACCTGTGTGGGGTCACAGCTTGGAAGGGGACCTGCCACAAGTATCCCTCCCACAGTGGCACAGAGCAGTATATCTGGGACTGGCGAGGCTCACAGGCACAGGCAGAGATCAGGGGTCACAGCCAATATTTTATTGCAGGACTTGGTGCTTTTCCCAACAGGCAGACGATGAATAGCAGAGACACTATGCTCTTCCACAGGGTGAGGAGCAAGAGATCGGGTCTTTGTCACTGTGTCCCTCTTGGAAATCCCCAGCTCATTTCCTCTGCTCCTTCCTCCTCACCTGCTTCAACCAAAGGCTCTCAGGACAGATGATCCCTTTGCTAGTCCAAGGAGAATATCCCCACTGGCCCCTCTGGGCCTTCTCAGCACTCCCATCACCCTTCGAATGTAAAACCCATCAAGAAACAGAAGGAAAGATGGCTCCAGAGTGGTGGGAGTAGCCAGGGAGAGGGACCATGCAGCTGGGAATCCTGCTGTTCCTGGCCCAGGCAAGGAGCAGAGCAAGAACCCAGTAAGGCTCTCCCCCTTCCCCCCCCAGACTGATGGGCTTCACCCTGGCTTGTCCCGGGTCAGGCCCTGAATGAACCTTCCTTGTACAACTTGCTGTTCTGAACTCAAGATTTTGCCCTTTGTCAAACCCTCTGGCAATCACTCTGTCCTCACAACACTGCAAGCAGTATCTCCACTTCATTTTCTTTGACACAGATATCAGTTGGTATTTCCTTGCCTTTACATTTAATGCAAACCAAACAATTACAGCCAATTCCTTTCTCATCTCATCCACAGCCTGCACCTCTGTCCTCCCAGCCCTCTCTTCCCTCTTGGAACAGCACTGCTCTGCATGCTTCACTCTCCAAGACAAAACACCCCCTTCCACATGGAATATTTTTTTTCTCATCCTGGTCTTGGCAGCATTTCCCAAGCAAAGGACCTGCCATGAGACTCACACGCAGCTGAGATGCAAAAGATTTTGGAGATTTTGCACACCTGGAGAGAAGATGGCAGGAGAGCGGCCTGTTATCGCCTCCTGACGCTTCCGGGCAAACTCTGTTATCTTCCAGATGAAAACCCCATCGTAGGTGGAAGCCTCCATGTTGCGGATCTTCTCCTCCATCTCAGCCATGGCTAGGTCTTTAAGCCCAATGCTCCTCTCCAGCTGCCGGACCTGCTCAGGGGGACACATGGTGCAGGTTAGAAACACACAGGCTCTGGGGCCTGGGAGAGCCAGCAAACCCTGACAGACCCCGGCATCCCCTCGGGACTGCTTCTTAGTGAGAGACTTTCTCCAGAATGGACACGGAGCACGCAAGGGAGAAACTGAGCAACATAAGCCAATTCACTGAAGTTTCCTTCTGCACCCTGTCACTCTGGAGAAGATCCATCAATACAGCTTTGTGCTTGAGCTGGGAACTTTCCTGTAGCCAATGTAAAACTCCTTGCAAGGAGCTGCTCCATTGGCTGAGCAGCACAAGAAGTGAGGATGGGGAAAAAAATCCCCAATAACTCAGCATTGTGACGAAACTAAATTGAGAAAGAAAAGAACCTACACCCTCTGGAGGGTTTGTCCCTGCCAGCTCACACAGGGTCACACCAGATCAGTTGCCCAGAGAGCACAGGTATGCTGCAAACTGCACAGCTCCAGGTGCCAGGAACACTAGGAGCCCTCCAGAGGGACTGTGCTGGAGCAGACTGGTGGCGGCAGCTCCTTCACACATCCAGCCTGCTGCTGCAGGCAGCAGCACTGATGGCACTCCTTTGGCAAAGGCAGCACTCCTTTGGAAAGGTCTGGAAGGTGAGCAGCCCCACAGATTCAGTGAGATGCAGCACAAGGAGATGCAGTGAAATTCTGGGTGCTCTGGCTCTTGTCTGAAAACTTTGCTGAGGAAGAACCCCTCGGCATCTTGCCCAGTTTGATAATTAACAGAGGTCTGATGCTTTACACAGGTCAGTTAAATTCCCAGCTTTTCCAGGGAGCTGGTGAGGGTTGGGCACAGGCACAAAGGGTATTTTAGTTCTGCCTTCAGATTTGTGGAGTTTCAGGGCTGAGTGGTGAAGCTCTGCTAGCTCATGACACAGAGAGGAAACAGGAAACAGCCTCTGCTGGGAGTGCTGGGAAGCCCAGGCGAGAAGTTACATACCTTGTTGCTCAGCGTTTCAATTTTCTCCTGGTCCAGCCGGTGCTGGCGACTGTAGGCTTCAGCTGTCAGGGACACTCTCTCCACCTCCCGGTTAAGCACACACACAATGTTCTCAAAGGTAACTGTTTTCCTCTCAAGGGCCTCACACCTTCCCAAGAGCTCCAGGGACCGGGAGAGCTCCGACTCCGAGCACAGTGAGTTTGCTGCCAGAAGTGGGGAGCTGTTTTGTGATGAGGAAGGGACAGGAAGGGGTTTCAGGTCCCCAGCACCAGTCTTGAGGCTGAGCACAGAGCTCAGAAGCATGTAGAGATGCTCCGCCAAACATTTCCTTTCATGTTCAGGGAGCTTTTCATTTTCCACCTACATGAAGAGAAATATATCTCCCATTCAGCATGTGCAATCTACACTGTCACCATCCACAGAACAAATTCCTCCTATCCAGGTCACAAACATCAGCTTTAAATTTATAATTTACAGGGGGAAAAAACAAAGAAAGAATTTAAAAAAGTGTTTTGGTGGGGGTGGTTTGGGTTTTTGTTTAGTTTTAGAAATGCTTCAAATCACATACAATGAGGGATGCTAAATGCTTCCCCCAGCTGTACTAGTCTGCTCTGCCTTCCTCCAACCCCTCCCAGAAAAGCTCTGTCAGATGTACCTAGCAGCAACAAAGGACAAAGCCTCACATAAACTCCTGGACGAGGCATTTATTTGAACCAGTGGGACCTGCAAAAACAAAGCGACATAGAGAAATGGCCTGGCCCCAGCTCTTCACTTACAGAATCTTGTAATCAAGACTTGTAATCACAAGTCATTACACGCTTGCTTGGATTTGAAGAGACCTTAAAGCTCATCCTGTCCCACTCCCTGCCTTGGGCAGGGACACCTTCCAAGCCCCGTCCAGCCTGGCCTTGGGCACTTCCAGGGATTCAAGGACAGCCACAGCTCCTCTGGGCACCCTGTGCCAGGGCCTCCCCACCCTCACAAGGAACAATTTCTTTCTAAAAATCTCATCTAAATCTGACCTCTGGCAGTGTGAAGCCATTCCCCCTGAAAGAAGCATAACCACCACAGTCCCAAAGCACTTAGGGTGCTCTTAAAGTAGGAGGAGATTTCCTTCCACAGGAATTTAGTTCCTGGGATGCCCAGACTCTGCACAGCAGATGATGTGAAGCTCCCTGGGCAATGGGTTTAATCAAATACCTGAAGGAAAACAGATGTGACAGTTTGGGCAACGGCAGTTTGCAGGTGAACTCTAATGCTGGGACTGAAAAGCCTCAGGGTAACCCAAGAGAGGAGCCCTTACCACCTCAGCACAGCCCACAGCCTCGAACCGGCAAGGTACTTTGGATCTGCCACACGTCTTCACGTGGTCCCGAAACTAGAAAGGCAGGAAGGAAGGCAGTGTTAGATCTTATGCGCCCCTAGTGCTCCCTTTCCATCCCACTGACATTTGGGAAACTACAGCCAAGTTGAAGAATGCCCAAGCTATGGCTAACCACCAGCTGTCACAGTGCCCACTAAACCTGGGCTCTGCCCGCCATCAGGCGTGACTTTCACCAGAATACAAATACAGCCCTGACACCGGAAGAAAGCCTAATTTCTCCTTCTCTTGATGGCTGGGAGGTCTCACTGCTCACCTGCATATGCAAGAGTGAAAAAGCAGTGGGTACAGGTACAAGCTGTGGATGCAGAATAATAAGCTTCCCTGAGGGCTGACGAATGGGAGGCACAGGCAACAACCCCATGGAACAAGGGCACATTCTTTCTGGGCACTTCACACAACTCTGGTAAGGACGTGCTACAGGTTGGTATTTTTACCTCCATCCCAGCATTACATTTCTGCAGAGAGGTGCCACTAACCCCTCAGCACTGAGATAACTCCTTCAGGTTCCCACACAGCGCATGATTAATCCAACGAGCACTGTCACAGCTTCAGCTTGGGTTTAGTACACCACTCACCATCAGATACCAGAGCTCTGTTCTGAACAATCACCATATTCCCTCCCCACTTAACTCCTACATCTGCCACAAGAGATGTCAATTAAAACTGATTTTAAACCACTTTTTCAAAGACTTCTAGATCGATCCGGCTTGTGTAATGAGTTGGGTTACTCAGAGTTAATATGGCAGCAAATAATCAACAAGAGTTTGGAGAAATAAACACGGGAGTTAATATTTAAACACAGAGTATATCACCCATGGGGACCCCATGAGCTGGCTTCCTGCAGGGCTTCAGCTCCCATCTGCAGATAAGCCGGGCTGTACCCCAAACCCCAGCCTGGGCTGCACCCCACCCCTAGCCCCTCCTTATGCTGCCCATTTGGAAGAACACTTTTGCTCCTCTTTTTGCTGCCTCTGTTCCCCTGCCCTGCTAAAGGGTTTTTTCCAACACTGCTACTAAAAATATTTGCCTGTAGAAGGCAAGATGGTTTCAGATGAATGTGCTTTTCGAAAATGTTTCCTAAAACTTGAATTTTTCAGACTTTTGAGCCTTGCCCCACCAGCAGTCTGGAAATGCTATAGGCATGGATTCCATTAGATTATTACTTAGATATCAATTAATATAGCTGGAGATGGGCTCTCTTTCCAAAATTGCAGCAGTAGTTGATGCAGTTGCTCCACACAGAATATAAACCCATGAGTGCGCTTTTCCCACAGAGGTTCTGCCCCCATACATGGTTCCAAGGGAGGTGGCAGTGGCAGCACCAACTCTGACCTGCGAGTGCCCCTGAGCCACATTACCTCACACCCATCCTTATGGAAAACTCACATCCACATTAACAGCTGCCACTCAGTTGTTTTCCCCACTTCATTTCCTAATGAACTCTGTTCCTCCCTGCTGCCAGAATGCCAAGCTCAGCCCATCAGGACACCAAATACCCCCATGGCACAGGGTCGGATGGATACCTTCTCCCTGGGAATCTTCTTCCCACAGCCTTCACAAGTCAGCGGGAATTCAGGGCAGACTTCATCATGAGCCTGTGAAGGAACATACAGGAGATATTTGTCCTCAAATAAAAGGCCCATGGAGGTTCTGTGATGGGCACAATCCCACGGGGGTGGGTTTATACCTTATTACAGCCGCACACTGGATTTACCAACCTACACTCAGACCTTAGTCACACTGATCCCTCTGAGCTGCTGACTCATTGTGTGACCTCCAGGCTACCCCAATTTTGGGTGCCTACGTAGCCTCAACCTCTATTTAAAAGATGCTACAATGATTTTAAAAAAAATCAAATTATTGCTTTGATGGCCAAGATAATCAACAGGAAACTCCATTTATGGCTCTGCCAGGAGAAGACATGCTGATGCAGGTTGAGTGGAGTGAGCCACTACCTCAGCAGGATAATTTGGGTAGTTATTCCACTGTAATGGTTATCAGTCAGCTGAGGCATAGGCCCCGTAACAGGTCATCATATGTTGGGCTGAGCTGTCTGATTGTATCTTCACATTTGAATTAGAATACCATTTTTCAACCAGAAAGAAAAATAGTTTTAAACTGTTTCATTTACCAGTCCCTGCATACAAGCAATTGACTCTGCAGCCAGACTCAGGGTTGGATGATGGCCAGAGAGGTTGAACAAACGACCAGGGACGTGATCCTCAGTAGACTCTTTGGCAAGTGCTGGCTAAATGGAATGCTGGAATATGCCACTGCTTCTGTGCCATTTCCACACTCGTTAAACCTTCTTGTTATACACCCACCAGCTGAAACAAGGCATTGGAAACACCAGGAATATGCAGATCAAAACTCAAAATATAAGAGCACTGAAGTCTCCTGCCATGTTAGGGACAGAAAAAAAATCCAACCAGGAGCATTTCTAATGCAGCCATCTGAACCCAGATGTTTGAAAACTTGGTGACAATGAATCTCTGTTGCCTTCTAGGGGAACACGCACAAACCTCACCCTGTCACACATCAGGAAGTGGAAAGTGAAACCATCAGTAACTCCACCCCAGCTTCTTGGTCACTCTCTCCTTTTTATGCTTTAAGCGAGTAACTTAAGCTCAGAGCTCCACTGGGTGTCCCTGGAGAAATGACTAGCCAGCCAGCAGGGTTTGGAGGGCACTGCTGCCCGCACGGACGCTGCTGCCTGCAGGGATGCTGCTGCCTGCAGAGGAGGAGGAGGCCAAGTGCCTGCCTTTATCCCACTCACTCACAGGGACTGAGCCCTTTTTTCTACCCACCTACTGCTCTCATGTTCTAGAAACACCCGATAACATCTACCCCATGACCCACAAAGCACTGGCAGAACAGATGGTCTGGCTGAAAGAAGGAAATTTCACTGCAGAGGCAACCATTTTATAAGGGATTATTTTAAACTTATGGTCTCCCATGCCAACATGTAGATGTGAAACTACCACCCCCTCCACACTCCCCACCTCCCGGCATTTATTGTCCATCCTGATTCCCCTCTGCACCACAACGTAACGCCCAAGAGTGGGCAGCCCTGCCTGCAGCACGGGAAGGAAACCAGCCCTGCTGAGCTCAAAGAGCAACTGTTCTGTATGTAAATAGTTAAAGACACTCAGAAGCTTCAGCCAGCGCAGATCCAAACATTTCTGTATAAACAGTTTCAGGCTCTTCTGGAAACCCCTGTTCCTCCCGCCCCATGTGGGTGCTGGAACAGAGATGGATGGTATCACTCCTGGAAGAAATCCAACCCACTCTGGAGCCAAGAGCAGGGGTTGGCACTCGAGTCTGATCTGCCACACTCCACTCCCCCAGCAATGGGGCAATCCTCCTGTTTATATATTTCCCAAACCCACAGCTGTAGCTTCTGCTACAGGGATAAGCACCACTCACATCCAGGCACTTGCTTGGAAAGTTTTTGGGAGCTCTAGAAAGCCATCCATGGCTGTGAGTGGGACTAGGCAAGAGCAAGCACTCTCCCAGAGGGAACCAGAGTGGAAATCAAGCTGGACAGGCATCGGAGAGAGGGGACAGCCATGGAAGAATTTAAGTGGAGCTGGAAGACAATGGCTCACCCAGCAAGGCACACACCAGCCTGCAGTATCCAACAGCAGGAGCAGGAAAATCAAATGGGGCAGAGTTAACAGCCTTCAGCAACACCTGGTTCTTCCCACTGAATTAAAACCAAAGCCGCTGATTGATACACACATCAATTTCCTTCCCTAATAATAAACAGTGACACAACCCCACAGCAGCCTGCCCATCACCCACCACCATCAGACAGGTCATTCTCTGGGAGCTCACCAGAAAGGTTAGAAAATCGGACACCACTGCCCATGGAAGGACCAGGGCAACCAAGAGGATCAGAGTCAGGGACTGTGTATGAGGGAAGTCAGAATCACAGAATAATGGAATGGTTTGGGTTGGAAGGGACCTTAAAGCCCATTTCATTCCACCCCGCTACTGTGGGCAGGGACACCTTCCACTATCCCAGGTCATTCCAAGCCCCATCCAACCTGGCCTTGGACACTTCCAGGGATGGGTCAGCCACAGCTCCTCTGGGCAACCCGTGCCAGGGCCTCACCACCTTCACAGGGAAGAATCTCCTCTTAACATCTAATCTAAATCTCCCCTCTTTTAGTTGAAAACTGCTCCCCCTTTTCCTGTCACTGTTTGTCCATGTAGAAAGTCTCTCTACATCTTTTTACAAGCCCCATTTAAGCACTTAGAGGCTGAGGTATCCCCAGAGCCTTCTCTTCTCCAGGCTGCTCAAAGGTGCTGAGCTCTCCCCTCTGCCTGCAGGCCCACTAGCAAATGGAGCTGCCCATGTGTACTGGGAATCTTCCACCTCAGTATCAGGAAAGCAGAAAAGCTGTATATTATTTAAATTTGCAGCATTTGCAGACGAAGTTTCTCTCTGGACACTCCGGCAGCAGGATGAGGCTGTTTCATCCCAGACAGCAAGGGCAGCACTCTGCACTGCAGCTTGCAGGGGAGTGCAGGCATACAGAGGGAAAAGTGGGTTTTAGTAAGGGCAGCTGATCCCTGGAGCACACAGTGATCATTCCTAAGGAGGCTGAGGGCAGATCTCACTGTGCTCTGAAGCTTCCTCATGAGGGGCAGCTCTGATCTCTGCTCTATGTGCCAGTGACAGGACTCGAGAGAATGGCTGGAGTTGTGTCAGGATGGGGTTAGAATGGATATTACAAAAAGGTTCTTCCCCCAGAGGGTGCTCAGGCACTGAACAGGCTCACCAGGGAATGGGCATAGCCCTGAGGCTGCCAGAACTCCAAGAAGGTTTGGACAGCACTGCCAGGGATGCCCAGGGTGGGATTGTCAGGGTGTCTGTGTTGGTGTCCTGTGCAGGGCCAGGAACTGGACTGCATGATTCTTGTCGATCACTTCCAGCTTGGGGTATTCTCTGGTTCTATGCAATGCCAGGATGAGTTGCTTCCCTACTTCTCCCTCAGCCAATAGGGAAAACCGCAGTTTAATCTGATCACCATTTCACCTCAGGGCGTTGTTAAATTCAGTTTCAACTCTGGAAGAGGCTTCTGCTGGAAATCATTATCTCCAAACTCTGGTGGCAGAGCAGGATATGCCCCTGCTGCCTGGCTGCTCCGCTCATAGCCTGCCACATCCACACAGGTCCCGTTTTTTTTTGGAGGTCTTGTAACTATGCTAGGAATCCATCAGCATGACACTGGGCTCCCCCTCCAGTGAAGGGACAAGGCAGGCAGCTGGGAAATGCCACTGTTGAAGCAGCTGCTGTGAGATACCTCTGCCAGAGCCTGTGCGAAGGTCACAGCAAAGTGCAGGGCAGGCAGAGGGACAAGGGACAGCAGGACAGGCTCAGAGTGAGCTGCACACTGCAGCTCTCCTGCAGAATCCCCTGGTCTTGGAAAGTCACTCCATTAGTTTCCTCTGAGCACAGCAACAGTAACCATAAGCAGACAGCTCAAGGGCTTGGCAGCTGGAAGAGAGCAACAAAAAGGAAGCAGAACTGCCAGGATGGCAGAGGAAAGCCAGCTGCCATGACACAGGGCACAGCAGTGGCTATGAGGGCTCAGGTGGCCTCCAGCCCCAGCACTGCCATGTGCAGCACTTGGCTTCTTGGACACCGTAGCCTGGCTACAAGGAAAAGGGTAGGCCCATGGAATTGTAGAGAAAACACCGAAAATGGATTTCTAGTATAAAAGAGAGAGTTTTGAGGGAACCTGAATCCTTTGTGCTAAGAAGCATCAGTTGCTTTGTGCACCTCGGTCAGTTTCCCAGGGGCTCCAGAGCCTGCAGGATGGGAATGTGCCACACAGGGCAGGTGCTTTGGGATGCCCTGCTCCTCTGAAGTCCCCATGCCCTTCTGTGGTGCAGCTCCTTCTGCCAGGGAAGTCCTAAGATGGTTCTATGCCAGGCTTGCTTGAACCTTTCCCCATACAGGTGAGTCAGGCTACCAGGCACAGGGTGACCACACACCCAGTCCTTGTGCTTCTGCATGGAGCCCAGCAACACAAGACTGGAAAGCAGGAACCCAGTCTGTAATTCCCAGTGCCAAATGGGAATGGGAACTTTCTGAGACCATCACATAGGCTTGTGCCAGACACAAACTTCTCCCTTCCTGGGACATGCTGTTGACAGATCCAAGCAAGTTCACTTGGCACCACTTCAAAGAAACTGTCAAAACCAAAGATGAAGTTTGCATCACTAGGTACTGTTGGCTCCAGCTGGGCAGGCAGTGAGGGCATGGGAACCCAACACACCCTCACTGCTGCTCAGTGCCCTGGTGCCCACCTGAGTGAGGACAAAAGGCAGCAGAAGCCTTATGGGGGTTCCTGTAGGCCTGGCTCACGCCTCTGTTCAGACCCAGGGCAGGAACTCTTGTTTTCAGTGCTGAAATTTTGTTCATCAACTGTTAGGGCTGATCAGACAGAGGTTTGATCTGGGGATTGCTGGCAGAGGGACACCAAGGCAGTGTTTCAGGTACTGAAGACAAGTGTGAGGGCAAGAATGATTTCTTAGGGCAGAGGAAAGTACAAAATGCATTTGAAGCAGCAGCAGGTTTTCTGCTATTTTTTAAAATAGGTTCTGCCACTCCTGGTTGCTTTCAACTATGAACAAGCATGAAGTGGGGGTATGCTCCAGGATGTTTTTTCCAAATCCCTCCACAATTCCCCCACCTGCATTCATGGTGAGGGGCTTCCTCACAGCGTAGAACCATATGAACCACACTTAGCACCCACCTCCACTTCAAGCCTTATGACTTACAGCTTTTCATTCTCCAAGGAGCAGATGTCAAAACTATTAATTTTTGGGCCACCACAAGAAGGCTGAGCTGGTTTCAGAAGTGAAGAGCAGACCCTCTGCAGCCGGGGCTTTCCAATCCCCTCCCACGCATGCTCTCTGGCACTCCCCGTGGCTTTACCTCCCACCACAGGTTTGGATGGGAAACTGCCTCGTGTCTGGGCAGCCAGCTACATTAGCTACTGTGGCCGGGATGCATTTGTGGGCCTCAGCTCTGGCTCTGGAAAGTATAGGTGTGTCTGATCTCTTTTCCAAAAGCAGAAGGTCCTTTTGGTCACCTTCATGTGCAAGTCAGGGATTCTCTCACCAGAAAATTGTCTGGTCCTGCTGGTCAGGCTGGAGCTAGCTGCAAACTGCACTTCACCACCAGCCCAGAATTTGGAGCCAAAACCTTCAGAAGAAGCCAGTAAATGGCTGTACTGGGTTTTAAAGAGAAGGCTAGTCACCCTGCTACAGCAGCACTAAGTGCTCCTGCCACAGCACCTCAAGCGTTGTACCCCACACAGACAACAATGATACAACACTCAGAGGAACAACTTTGTGGAGCAGGAGACAGGTGAACGAGCTTCAAAGACCAACAGCTCTTCTTTAAGCAATGTGCAAAATGCTGAAGATGAAGTTTCAGCCTCAGCTGAAAATCACCACCAAAACCTGTTGGGGCACTCCTGGGTTGCAGCTGGGAAGGAGGGGCATGACACGGTGCACACCCCTGGCTCAGGGCCCCCAAGCAGCACTTTTGAAGAGGGAGTTTTCCCTAGATAAGGTGCGGTAGGGGCTCTACAGCATCTCCTAAGTATGAACAGTGGGCAGAAAGGAATGCCTTGTTATCCTGTTCTTCTGGTGCCAGGAAGCCACATAGCACAGAAGGGGCTGCAGACATCCTTTCTGACACCACAGGCTTTTGAGTAACATTGCTTGGGTTCAGAGTCTTGCACTTTCTGCAGCCTTCCAGGTTTCACTTACGAAGAGCTCTCTAAAACCAAAGTGACAACAACAAACTCGAGGAAAGCACATTCCCTCCAGCATGGATTAAGCCAGCTTGTTCCCACACCTGACTGTTGCTGAGCCTCAGGAACTGAGCTGATCTGAGCCCCACAAAACTTAGTTTAAACATTGATGTCATGTTTAAGCTTAAAACTTAGTTCTCCTTCCTAAAATTGGACAATTTCATTTCCTTATGTCTCAGTTAATTCTGCTTCCAGCTGAAGAGGGCTGAGTTAAATCCCCTGTCTGGGGTAACCAAGGGGAATGCCAAAGCTGACCCCGTGTGTACCCCTCCTCAGCCCCCTCCTCCCATCCCAGTCCTGGGGGGAGGACATAGGAAGGGAACTGGTGGGATGAAAAGCATAAATAAAAGGTGTATGAAAACTGGCAGCAACATGTTGATAAACAGGAGAGGGACGTGGGCAGATAGAGGTACTGTAAGGTGGGAGGAAAAATACACCAGAGCTGAGGAACCACAAACTCCCTCTCCTGGATATCACTGGGACCGTTTTTGAGGTTTTTCCTTTTGCTTTAATGGGCTGGGTTTGGTTTCTGCAGCCCTTCTCAGACTTTGCTCTTGAATCCAAAGGCTCATGCCCACAGCTCGATTTTCGAAATGTACATGCAGACAGACTCATCAGGAAACAAGGTCACTAATAAAAGGAAAAACCCTTCAGCCCCCCCCAAACTACTTTATCCAAATGCCACAAAATATTTACAGACTCTAAAAAAGGCAGCCAAAAATCCAGACTTAAATATTTCATATGGTCCACACAGCTTGAAGCAGAGTGCAAGTCATGTCCAAGCAGACTGCACTCATTCCGTTTTGTGTTTCCCTTTGAGAGCCAAACTTTAGTCCACCTCAACAGAAAGCAAAACTGAAATCCACTTTATTCCTTTTCTTGAGGCTTAAGCTTTCCAGCTGCAGAACATTTTTCCCCTGTGCGTACCCTGATAAGATTAGCAAACCAGAAGTGACAGTATCTCTTCATTTGCAAGGGGAGAGCAGCCTCTCTCAGTACAACACACGATTTTAAAATTAGCAAACAGTGAATTCACTCTGAGGGACTTTCCATGTCCTGTCAGAAATAGCTCTGAGGTACTTTCCAGAGTGGGAGTGCTGAGCTGCTGCAGGACGTTACCCACAGCGCAGCTACGGATAGAGCTCTTCTGCACCAGGCAGCTCTGCACTGTGGCCCTGAAGGCTGGGTTCAACCTTAGCCCAAGGTACCACGAGGCTCTGGGCTAACACAGCCATTCAACACCTCCTTTCCCAGCCCTCTTCAGCGACACACATGGCTCTGGGAGCGTGGGGACAGCCAGTCCTGATTAAATTCCACAGCTCTTTGGCAGGCATATGGGAGGAGATAACACAAGCCAGACCTTGCCTCCTCCCACCAGTTCCTAGGAAAGAGCCAGCTTTTCCTGAGAGAGCACAAAATAACGTCCTTCCTTAGGCTGAATGCCACCAGGGCAAGCAGGAGAGGTGACTCAGCCCCTGAGAGGAAACAGCCAGCACTGCTCCAAACCCCCACACCCCCTGTACCACACAGGACTCCCCAAGACTCATAAAAACCCCTGGCAGGGAAGATGTCACAGATGCAACAGACTCAGCCCATGCACTCCAGGGCCACACCTCTATCAATCATCCTTTGTCCCAGCTCTTCATCAGCTGTGTGCAAGGTTCTGGGGCATCACATGCTCCTGCAGCCCTGATCCCAGGACAGCTCGCTGCCCTTCTGAACTCCCAGCGGGAGCTCTGGCCAGAATCAAACACTCTAACATTATTCCCTATGTCAGAATACATAGGGAGAACTATTGGCAGTAGAAGATTTTTGCTGAGCTCTGCAATAACACATTAAGACTTTTTTTAAAACCAGAAGAAAAAGCTCAGCACGGCTCATCAGCCACAGCACAATCAGCACTGGAAGTTGCTGACAGATAATTTGGTTTAGTCTAATGAAGATGAGCTCACTATAATCATTGCAGAAGACATTGGACTTCTGGGCACCAGCAGAAATTAAAGCATGGAGGAAACAATATGCAGATGCCACCAGCACAGCCTGAACCTGAAACCTCAGTACCAGGGTACCCTGTTCCTTGACATGTAATCCCCAAACTCTGTGCTGTGGCAGTGTTAAGCTTTTCACCTGACACTTCTTCAGTCCCACATCCACACCACAAGCCTCTCACAGATGTACAAATGGGGGTTCACAGCAGCAGAACCATTTAGCACTGACATCCTCATCTCTTGGACTGAACTTTGAGCACACAGCAGAAGGCTCAGACAGCAGGACAAGGAAGCAGAGCTGCAGAAGCATCTCTCTGCTAACAGTCAGAGGCACAGTCTGGGCAGAACGCTCAGGCCTGATACACAGCTGTTGCTTCTTCCTTCCACTTTGCAATGGCATCATAGAGAGAATCCCAATGTTAGCCTGGACAGGCCAAGGTTAAACCTGCTCCTGAAACACATCTCAGTCACTGCCAAAGCTCTGTGAACCACCAGGCTATGATCTTAATCTGGAGTGAGCGTTAGAGGGAAATAAAATGTATTCCTCTTATCTCAGGCCTCCCGTGTGGTGGTTCTGCCACTCCAAGAGGGATGACAAAATTGTCTTTCAGGAGCCAAAAGCTTCACATACAGTCACATGCTACAGACCAAGCACCCCCAGCCACGACTAAAACCTGGATTAAAAAGCTAGTGGGCTCCTCGAGGAGAAATGAGCTGAAAAAACCATCCTGTCCAGCAGCCTTGTGTCCCAGAACAGCTTGGGGTGATGGGTGACCAGACAGTACCCAATATCCAGTCCCACTGCCCTGGCAGCTCTGGAGACAGCTGAAATGGGATCAGGTCACTTTCTGTGAGCTGATGGAGTCTGAAGAGTTTTAGGTTCACATAATGCAGAGAAATTCACAACCATTAAATGGCACAGCAATTTCTCGACAGTCTTGTATAGCAGAAAAGAGCTGCAAAGAGAGCAGGTGGTTCCCATCATGGACGGAACGTGCTCACAAGCAAATCCCTGTGATCACAAGCAAATCTGAACTGATCTCAGTCCAGCCTGTGCCCTCAGCAGGGCACACAAACCCTCACTCAGGGAACTTCTCCAGCTGACAATAAAGTCCAGGGATTTGACAACTTTCCCCCACTGTCAGCGAGCACAGACAACACCCTGAGCCTTCCCCAAAAACAGAGGGAAGAAGGATGCAGATGTGCCAAGCCTTGCTTTGGCCTGTACCTCGTACTCTTTGATGGTTCCCTTCCAGGTGCAGCCGCTGTTGATGCAGACAGCAGGCAGACTCTCCACTTCCCGCCGCGCCGCGTTGTCTGGGAAAGCCTGAAATAGAAAAAACAAGCAAAACACAAATATTACTGAGGGGTTGCAGTTTTGATCAGGACTTTGAATTCTTTCTGAAAACTCCTCCCAGACCAGTTGCCCCATCAACCCTCAGAGGTGTGTTAACAGCAACCAAATTTATGTGACAGCTTTAAGTAGGGCACCACTACACACACGTGACCTGGATTTCAGCACCAAGGAATCCAACACAGTAATCACCCTTCTCACTGCTAAAGAAAAGGGTTCCTAGGAATAAGGAGTTCTCAGAGCTCGTGTTTTAAGCAAAAACTGTAACTGGTATTACTGACACCAGTGATCTGTTAGGTTTCTTTCAATGCATTTTTCCTTACCGAGCTTGTTTCCAAAATAGAAATTCCTTCTTCATATATTCCTTCCTGGATACAGCTGGCACACTTTTGAGGTCCAGCACTATCAGATAGATAGAAAAATAACAATCAAACACAATAACAACAACAACAACAAAATTATGATTTAACAGTAAATTGATTTCTGGTAACTTTATGAAATGACAGTGTTTTCTTATTTTTAAAGCAACACATTGAGCCTTTGCTTGTGTATATTGTTGATGCCTATTTCTAATTTTTTTCTTCTGCCAATTAAACGTTCTATTAGGCTTTCCTCACACAAAGGTAGGAGTGAGATAGAACACAAGGAGACTTCTCTGGAAGCCAGCTTGTGCTTAAATCTCTCCCATTTTGACACAACAATGAAATGATGACTTTATGACTGTGATGAAGCAGATGGGTGATAGACCTGGACTGCCTCCTCAATGGCAAAAACAGTGCAGGGGATTCTGGAAAAGAGAACTTTGAAGCATCAACAAAGGCAAGTCAGAGATTACACATGCCCTTAAAGAAGAGATGATGTTGAACCTCAATGACTGAGCACAGCTCCCTTACTGAGAAGGTCCTGAAAAGGACACTTCTCTCTGCTTTTGTTCTTGAAAATGCCTTTTCAAGTATTTTGTCTTCCCACTGGAGGCACAGCAGTTACCTGATGATTTTCTTCAGGCAGTAGGAGCAGTAGCGATGGCCGCACTGTGCCTGGAACGGCCGCCTGAGGATGTTCTTGCAATCGGAGCACAGGTATTTGACCTCCAGTTTAGTTCCCAGGATCTCCTTTGCAAACCCAGGCTGGTTTAGATCCAGAGAACCAGGTGGAGAAGAGTTTGCTGCTGCCATGTGAACGAAAAGTTCTGGCTGTATCTCCAGAGACTGAAAATAAAAGTATTTTCTCCAACTGATTGTAATTGCATGGGGGTGATTTGTCATATAAACAGTGCTACTCACAGACTACTAGACTGTCCCCCAACACAAGTAAACATACTGATGTAAACCACACCACAAGCCTGCCTTCACCTCCCAAATATGAGAGGAAACTTGAATTTTAGAACTAAATCCAGAACACAGAGACAGGAAGGACAGACCTAATAAAACCCCCTGTCTGAGTTGACTGAACTGCAGCCTGTTTAGAAATATCAAGTCTTCTTGCTCCAAATAAGGTAAAAAACTGTCTTAAAGGTGATAAGAAATAAATATAATAAACTCAGTTCACCAAAAACCTGTTGGCCACCACAGCCTACCAATGCCTGCTTTCACACTTGTCAGCTGTCAGGAGGGACCAAAATTCTGCCCAGAGGCAGCTGGTCCCAGATGTTCCTGGGGGGAAGCTGGGCACACAGTGGAGCCCAGATTTAGTGGTGGTACCCAATCAGGCAAAAAGGGCTCTCCAGAGGGATGGAAAATGAGGACACAAGAGGCATGAGCAAATTGGAAAGAAGGCAAAGAATAAAATGCTTTTGTTTTAGCTGCTTATGCATCTCATACGTTCATTTGCTGTGACTACATGCTACAGCCATCTAAAACACCTAAGGAGCACATCCGTGGAGTCCTGTGGTTTGGGTTGGAAGGGACCTTAAAGCTCATCTTACTCCACCCCCTGCCCTGAGCAGGGACACCTTCCACTGTCCCAGGGTGCTCCAAGCTCCGTCCAACCTGGCCTTGGACACTTGCAGGGATCCAGGGGCAGCCACAGCTTCTCTGGGCACCCTGTGCCAGGGCTTCCCCACCCTCCCAGGGAACAATTCCTTCCCAATATCCCATCTATCCCTGCCCTCTGGCAGTGGGAAGCTGCTCCCCCTTGTCCTGTCATTCCATGTCCTTGTTCCAGTCCCTCTCCAGCTCTCCTGGAGCCCCTTTAGGCTCTGAAAGGGGCTCTGAGGTCGCCCCGGAGCCTTCTCTTCTCCAGGCTAAACGCCCCGAGCCTGTCTCCGGGAGGAGCCCCCACGAGCAGAGACACCGCGAACCGGAGAAGAGCCCAGAGCTGCCCCCGTGTGGCCCGGGCTCCCCGCTGCCAGGAGGGCTCTCTGCCGGGCCGGGCTCCCAGCGGAGCGAAGCC
>VXBC01004896.1:199211-220211 GCA_013399945.1 Ploceus nigricollis | reverse complement strand
CCCCTCAGTCACCTCCCCTCAGCTCCTCAGTCACTCCCTTACCCCGTCCTCTGTCACTTCTTCCCCAGCACCACTCCTCGCTGACCGCCCCGCATCCACATTGTTCCCTGCCATATCCCGGCAGCCGGGAATGAACCCAGATCCCCGGGACGCCCTCACACTCCCCCAGGACTACTCATCTACCCCCTGGGTTCCCTCATCCCTCCTCTGAGCCCACCTCATCCACCTCCTAGGACCTCCTGGGTGCCCTCGTCCATCCCAGGGTCTTCCCATCCACCCCCTGGGACGCCCCTCATGCATCCCCTGCATTTGCTGGAGGGGGAAAAAGACAGACTGTTGTGCTCAACCTGAGGCCACCTGACCCACCCGGGGTCCCATCGGGGACAGCCATCTCCCGCTGCACTCCCCAGGTGAGCAGCCCCTGGTCCCTTGGAAAGTCCCTCAGCCCTGGCACGCTGAGGAATTGTTTTAAAAGTCACTTTTGGCCATTTGGGTACCAGCGGCCCTCGCCTACCTGCGCACAGAGTGTCATGGCCACCTCGCGTCCCGTGGCGCCGGCTCGGGGGACAGGTGGAGGCCAGCGGTCGGGAAGGATGGGCGGTGGCAGGACGGAGACGGCAGGACGGCGATGGCAGGAAAAATGCCGTGTGGGGGAAACGCGCGGCGCAGCCCGCACTGAGGTCACGGCGAGGTGCTTTTCGCAGATGAACTTGTTCGGCAAAAGGTCACAGCAGCAGGATTTGTCACCCGGGGTCCCCAGTCTGCCTGCCCCCCTAGCCCGGCTCCGGCGCGGGGGCTCCGGGGTTTTACCGCCTGCTGCGCCGGCGGGGCGGGGATGGGCGGGTTCTCACTGCGGGGAATTCACCCTGTGCCGGGGAAATCCTCGCCGTCAGAGCCGGGCGCAGCGACCGAGCAGTGACACAGCGGCCAAGGTGACTCTCCCGGGAGCCTGGCTGCGAAGACGGGGCCGGAGAGGAGCGGGGTCGAAGTGAAGGGCGCGGCAGGGCCGTGGGGGGCTCAGGGACACCGAGCCCTTGGCGAGGGACCAGGTGCTGCTCAGGCACCGTCAGGGCGGGATGCTCCCTGTCAGGGAGCCGGGGACAGTGCATCCCTGCGTGTGTCGGCACCAGGAATGGCACGAGCACGGCTCTCCTGGGATGGGCACCGCTTCACCCATTGCACTGCAACAGCCCTTTTCCCAGCACAGCCGCACTGGTCTGGGAACACTGGCATGGAAAACTTGGTGATGTCATCCATCGAAGAAAAATGTTGTCTGCATTTCCTGAAATGACCGTGACCTGGCAGCAGGACATGGTGTTCCCAAAGGGACAGGAAACCCGCACCAAAGGCTTGCTTAGAACGCCCGCCGCAGGACGGGATCATGGGGCTGCTCCCAGTCCTGCTGTTGCAACACCCCGGCTCGACTGCACGGCTCAAGAAGAAGGTCTTGCACCCCGCTAATGTCCCACCTCCGGAGCTGCTTTCTCCTGTTCCCTGGGAACCGGGGCCAGGGGTGTTGTGACAGACGGCATATGCAAACTCCCCGGGCCGTCCTGGCACCTGATTTCCGAGCAGTGCCTGGATCATCACCGTGACTGGTATCCGGCCACTCGTCCTGCGCTTTGTCATGGGAAGACCCCACAAAAATCCACCGGGGAGTGTAACTCTGTGCCCTCTCGCTTCAGAAATGACGAGAGCAGGAGCAGCTTTTCATGCCTTACTGTGACTGCGAAACTTTCTGGGTGATTCTGATGTAGTTTAGGGATTTTCATCAAATCACAGAATATCCCAAGCTGGACGGGTCCCACCAGGATCACCCAGTGCAGCTCCTGGCCCTGCCCAGATCCCCCAACAACCCCACCCTGGGCATCCCTGGCAGCGCTGTCCAAAGGCTCCTGGAGCTCTGGCAGCCTCGGGGCCGTGCCCATTCCCTGGGGAGCCTGGGCAGTGCCAGCACCCTCTGGGGGAAGAACCTTTCCCTGATCTCCAGCCTGAGCTGCCCTGGCCCCGCCCCAGCCGTTCCCTGGCTCCTGGACCTTTCACAGGCAGCAGAGATTGGTGCTGCCCCGCAGGAGGAACTGCAGCCCCAGTGAGGTTTGACCTCAGTATCTCCTTCTCCAGGCTGAACCAACCCAGTGCCCTCAGCCGCTCCTCCCTTGGCCCCTCCGGACCGTCCCCATGCCCGTGTCCGTCCTGGGAGCTCTGCCGGGCTCCCCGCAGCACGAAGGCCCCACGGCACATCCCTGCCCGGCCCTGCCGGTGCCAACGGGCAGGGGTAAACCGACGCGGCGAACCGCCGCACTGCGCATGCTCGGCTCGGCTCAGTCGAGCAGGTCAAGGGATCTGACAGTGCCGCAGAACAAACCAATCCCTGCCGGGTGACGGGTGACTGGCAGGGCCAACAGCCAATCTTAGTGTGCAGAGGCACGTGCCGTTCGCCCCTAGGTTGGCGTGGGCACCAGCCAATCACATAGCGAGGAGGCTGATTGGCAGGGAGCTACGCCTATCAAACGGAGCTGCGTCACGCCTGGATGCAGTTAAGCCAACCGTCCATGCAGGAACCTAGGCCCCGCCCCCTACGCTCGCGCCTGTCTCCACCTATGAGCGACTGTCTTTCCTGACGAGCGTGCGCCTCGCCCTATCAGCGGGCGACGCGCGACCGCACCCCCGGAGGCGGGCACTGGGCGGTGCCCGGCGGCGGGCGCGGCCCGGGCGGGGTCGGAGCGATGGCGGAGAGCGACTGGGACACGGTCACGGTGCTGCGCAAGAAGGGCCCGAGCGCGGCCCAGGCCAAGTCCAAGCAGGTCAGCGGGGAGAGCGGTGGGGGGCCGGATGCGGGGCCGGGCAGGCGGCGGGCCTGGGCTTGGCGTGGTCGAGGCCACCGCTCCGAGTAGCGCCGTGCTCACCGCGCACCTTCGCTCTTTCCCCAGGCGATCTTGGCGGCCCAGCGGCGCGGGGAGGACGTGGAAACTTCCAAGAAGTGTGGGTATCCCGCGGGGAGGGCCCGGTCCGGTTTGGGGCGCATGCCTGGGATGGGGAGAGAAGGCAGGAGGAGGCACCGCCTGGCTGAGCCAGTGATCCCGAGCTGGGCCGTAACGCGCAGCCCTGGGAGCCGCCGGGATGATGCCCCTGGAGCTGCCCCTCTTAGCTTCTGGTTGCCCGGGGCAGAGATCTGCCTGGTTTCTGCAGAGATCTTGGAAGAGTTTTTGTGATCACAAAACTTAAACTCCCTGTTTTGGCAGCTTATTTCTTTTGCGAATTTGAATGCCTGCCGATCTTCCTATGGCGCTGCTCTTTAAAAATTCCTTGTTTCTTCTCTAATGTATATTGCCGGGTTCTCTCACTGTAGGGAGGCTATTCTGATGGTTGGAAAAAGAGAGCTATCCTTGAAGAAGGTTAATCAGGTTTATTGGGACACCGAATGTCAGAGACTAATGTGAGAGAAAGGATTCAAGCTAGGGCTTAAATACTCTATCTAACATGAGAGAAAACAATGTTTTTGAAGCTGTCTTTTAGCAAAGCAAAGTACAATTAGACTTCACTTATCAAAGATGTCAGAAAATTGCTTAAAAGCTACTTACTTGTGGTGCCTCATACTGAGCAAGCACAATTCAAGTTCAAGTATTGACCCCTCTGCGCTGCAGGACAAATACGTGTCTGCAGTAAAGTTAGAGCATTGAGTCCCCAACGAAAAGCAAGACTTGCCCTGTCTGGAGTGAAGTTCAGGTGTGAAGTAGGGAAAGGGAAGGGCTCTGCATGGCTGGTGTGCACAGCACTATGAACAGGGCTAAGGTAATGTTCCCTGATGGGCTGGAGAATTGGGTGAGATCAATGTCGGTGTTGGTATGTTGAAATCCTGACAGCGCCCTGGGATCCTGGGCAGCTGAGGGCTTGGAGAAAGTCCTTTGATACTTTTTGGCACAGCTCTGAGCCTTATTTTGTTTGTCCTTGGTTGTTTTTTCGTTCTTGCTTCAAATGACAGGGGCAGCAGGCCAGAACAAACAACACTTCATTACAAAGAATACGGCCAAGCTTGACCGTGAAACAGAGGAGCTGCACCATGATAGAGTTTCCCTGGAGGTGGGCAAAGTGATCCAGCAGGGCCGACAGAGCAAGGGCTTCACGCAGAAGGACTTGGCCACGGTGAGTGGAGCACCTCCAGGTGAGGGTGGGCACCTTTCCTGTTCCCTCATGGGCAGCTGCAGTGGGATGGTGTCATGGGCTGGAAGTTTGAGGAATGCAGCATCTCTGGTGTCTGATGTCCTGGCAGCTTCAGTTGTCTGGGAAAAGTTTTGAGGTTTGTCTGTGCAGCCCTTGAGCCCTAGGTTGGAGGCAGAGCCTGTTGGTGGCTGCTCAGGTGGTGGGAGTCTGCTTCCTGCTTCCTCCCAGCAGCTCACACCAACCCTAGAAGTTTGTACCATCTGGGCTGAGCAGTGTTAGCAACTCCCTGCTGTCTGAAGGAACAGCAATCCCTGGTGTTCCTATTCCTCCTGAGAAGGAGGGAGGTCAAAGTCCCTTCAGGACGGATGTCACCAATACTGGGACACTTCAGGGAGGTGCTGGTGGGGATGGAGTCAGCCTGGGAGCAGCACTTTGTCATCTGTCCTGGCGTAATGAGAGGCCATTCCTTATCTGTGTGAGTCCTGGGGGGCTGCTGCTGAGCATTGCTATGTTTGAGACTCATCCTCTCTTTTCAGAAAATCAATGAAAAACCACAAGTTATTGCTGACTACGAATCAGGACGAGCAATCCCCAATAACCAGGTCATGGGCAAGATTGAAAGAGCCATTGGTGAGTTAAGGGAGACTTCAGAAATACTGACAGTGCTTGGAGGGGTGGTTTGGGGGAAAGTATTTACCTTTTTCCTGTGAGGAACGTTGCTGACTGGAGTTTATTGTGAGTGTGGTGCCATTAAGTCATGTCCTGATAAAACCTGGATCTGCTGACTGAACCAGAACTGAGAGCTCTTGATCTTTGTCTGCACCTTCATGCCTGCGGCTGTGCCCTGGGGACCATCCCTGTGTGCTTGCACCCAGAACCTGTGAGATGCTGAGACCCATGGAAGCCTGATTGCACTTGTAGAAGGATTTAGTTCTGGTTTTACTCTCCTGGGCTGGTTCAGATCCCATCTGATTGGTTTTTGTTTGGAGGAGGTCTGGTGCTCCTAGAAACTGAAGTAGGATTCTCCTGAACTCTGGTTCCCCTGCTCTCTTTCTGGATGTTCTCTTCCTTAAGGCTGAATTTGGTGGAAATAAAAGTTATTGGGTGAATGATTGAGTGCTGATGGTGGTGGTCTCCTTTGTCTTATTCCAGGCCTCAAACTGCGTGGAAAGGACATTGGAAAACCGCTGGAAACTGGCCCCAAAGGGAAATGACAACAAAGCCTCGAAATCAGTTTGCTCAGACTGATCTGGTTCTCCTCAATCACTCTGCATATTGCCAAGCTGAACAAGAGGGTTTCAGACTTGCTTTGGGGGGAAATCTGCTGAATCTGTACCTGCTGTAAAAAGGCAACCTTAAGGAAGCAATTTTCCTGATGTTTGTTTTTCCTTGCTCCTTTTCAGAGATTGAGGATCTAAACCCCAAGAAAAAACCCCAACCCTGCCTCTGATTTGCCAGAAAACATGTACATTGTGGTGTTAGCAGCAGCTGATGTTAAGGCACTTAGGGTGGTCTGAAATGTAAGGATTTAATTGAAACAGTTTGGGGGATGGGTGAGATATATTATATATAAATAATTTGGGAGAGATGGGGCTTGATCAGAAACAATGACTCAGTCACTGTATCTCAATGAGTTTGGTTTGTTCTTTCCAGCCTGTTTTAAAGAGATCTATAATAAAGTTTGATACCCTTCAGTTGGCCAGGGGAGCTGCTGCATGTGACCAGCTGGTACTAAACATTGTGGCTGGATGTGACTGGAGCTGCATCACCTCTTCCTTCTGGGATTGTAATTAAAGGGACACCTGGGGTGTCTGGGATGAGGGCCAGCACTGTCACAGCCTTCCTGGCTGTGTCACCTCTCCCCACGTTGTGGATGGTGCAGCTTGGCCAGCAGCCTGGGGCTGGAATCAGTGCTGTGGAGGTGAGGGGAGGCTGTGGGGATCTGCAGAGCCAGGCAGGTGCAGAGACATCAGGTGAAGCCTGAGTACTCCTTGTCCTTTCTCAGCTCTCTTGGGCCCTCATTTCTGCAAGCAGGACAGGACTGTGGGGATGGTGCTTGGCATGACTGAGGCATCACCTAAGGGTGACACAGCTGGGTGAGAGGGAGACAGGCTCTGGTCACAGTCTGGGAAAGCAGGATGTCCCTCCAGCTGGACATGGGAGCTGGGGGTAGCAGGATACTCCTTGTTGTGCAGGGGCTGAACTGGGCTGTGTGTGGATCTGGGTTTGGAGTTCACAGTGTTAAGGTGTGAAAGCTGGGGGTGAAGGAGGGGTCCTGGGCTCGGGTGCACTGGGTACAGGGTAGGGGCCCAGGCCCAGATCCAGCCTGCACCTCAGCTTGCAGTGGGTTTCGCAGTGACGTTTATCAAGTGCATTCACAAGGTGTGTGGGCAGCAAGTGGGCACTTCTACACCAGAGTGGGAGCTGCCTGCTGCCCTCACGGGTGCTGTGTGGTGCTCCCATCTGCTCCCTGCCCTCCCACCCACCACTCCCTCCCCAGAAACAGCAGAAGCACTGAGCTTCCTCCCCCTGGAGTCTCTGTGCCCTGGGAGCTCTTGTGTTTTGTCCTGGGCATGGGAAGTGGCTCACACCCCCTGCAGCACCCACTGCTCTTCCCAGCTCTGGGGGCCAGGGCCCCACACTTCACCCCCCCTTCCATGGCCAGAACCCTCTTTGGATGAGAACAGCCACTGTGAGAACTCCCACTCGTGTCCCCTGCCAAAGCACGGGCACATTGCTGTGTCTTGGAAGCAAAGTTCGTGTTAACAAACAACACAAATGCTTTTCCGGAGCACTGGGAGGTAGGGATGACAGCGGTGTGTCCCTGGGCGGGGCAGGCTCCCCGGGGTCGCCAGCTCCCCGGTGCTGGGGGCAGAGAGCAGGCAGCTGATGGAGTGTGGATTCCTGTCGAGGGGTGGTCTGCCCGGGGGGAGCAGGCAATTCCTGCTGCTGGCCACTAATTTCAAGACTCATCCCCCTCCCTTGAAGATATAATGACCTTGTCCTGCAAAGAAAGGTGAGTGGGAATTGGTGACAAACGTGGGCTGTCTGCTGTGAGGCACCAGGATTTCTTCCAGGCTGCAGCAAGGCCAATCTGTGTGCCAGCTCCCTGTGACTCCGGCAGAGGCACCAAACCCCCAGTGCGCCCAGGGGGCTCCACGTCTGTTGTTGGAGTCCATGTTGGGGCCGGTGGCTCCGTTGCAGATGTCATGGCACCAAATCTGTCCAAAGGACCTGCAGCTTAAGCCACCTTGCACTAACTTGAGTGCTGGCTGAGTGAGGATGAGCCAGGTTTGCCAGACCCCCTTCCCACAAGACTCTGGGGTGGGAGCACACTCAGCTCTTTCTGGAGCAGCTGCCTGGTGGCAGCAGCACTTTTAGGTCAGTCCTACAGCTCGGGGTCACTTGTTTGTCAACAAGCAGATAAGAGGCAGAGCCCTTTGCACCTCCCTGTCGCGTTGGCGGAACGCGGGGTCAGGGAGAGCCTGCTGGCATTTGCTGAGCTTTTAGAAAAACGCTGTTTTAGCACAGGTGGGGTAATCAGGGAAGTCCTTCACCCTGTCCTTACATCTCGGAAGGTGATGTTGTCGAAGCCCTGGGAACTGTTGCTCTCTATCGGTGTCCTGCTCGCCAGCCTTCGCTGTTTCAGCCAGTACCAGCCCCCAGCAGCCACCAGCGCCACGATGACGAGGGCCAGGAGCACACTGAGCACCACCTCCGCCACGAAACTGCCGAAACTGCCGGAGGGCTTCTCTGCAGGGGGAGGAAATGCTGTCAGGCTAGACCCACTACCCAGAGAGCTGCCTCCAGCCTCAGCCCGGCACCCTGGGCAGCTCTGGGTTGACCTTTCACAGCCAGAACTGCACACAACCCCCCCGCCCCCGCCTTCCCCGCACCTTCCACTGGACTCTCCGGACTGGAATGGCAGCCCACCCTGGTGCTGTACGTGATGTCATCCAGAGCCACTGTCCCCTCCATCGGCCACCTCCGTGTGGTGATCTCAAAGCTGATCTGCGGGCAAAGGTGGGGTCTGGGGGGCTGATGCACGCCCGGAGAGATCCTGCACCCCAGGGTGGCCTCACTTACCTGGAACTCACTGGGGCTCTGCACCGGCACCACGGCGCCCTGCCAGCCCCGGCTGCGGTGCCCCGCCACGCTCCACACCGTCCGCTGCCCCGCCGTGCCGTGCAGCGTCACCCGCAGCTCCCCACTGGCTGCAAGGAGGGGACACAGGCGTCCTGGCATTACCAGCTGCCCCGAGCCCACAAGAGCCACCGAGTCCTCCCAGCAATGCCATCCTCTACTGGGATGGCAGCACCCAGAGGGAATGGGCCATTGCCACTGCCCAGCTGGAACTGAAGCAGAGTGTCCGTGGTCCTCAGGTAGGGAGGACTGAGGCCCCCACTCCCATACATGAGACCCAGGGACCCATGAACCCCTCCTCCCTGCCCCTGCAGTGCTCACAGAGGTGCTCCGGGATGTCCATGTGGTACCAGAAGCGCAGGCAGGAGTCGGTGGCTGCGGGCAGGGGTGGGCTCTCCAGCAGGGCACTGGTGCCCTTGGCACCCAGCACGCTGGTGTCGAAGTGCATGTAGTGACCTGGGCAGGCAGGGACAGAGCACAGGGTGTCCCCCAGTCCTTCACCCATTTGTCCCACCCTGCTTGTCCCACTCTTCCCCCAGATGCCCAGAGCGATGCCTGGAGGACAGCAAAAACCAGCCCTTGGGGCTGAGCTGCCCCTCCCAGGTGAGGAGGGGACAGGGATGCTGTGGGGCCAGGCCTCACAGGGTGTACTGGACTGACCCCATCCACCCCCAGCTCTTCTTCCTCGCTCTGGTCATGCCAGGGTGCCCAGGCAGGGATGGGTGTTTCCTACCATTCCTTGTACCCAGGGTGTGATCCTGCTCAGGGCCAGGGTACTTGGCCAGGGTGATCCCACTCTTCCAGCCCCAGGCAAAGCTGTGCAAGTGGGGGTCCGAGGGGCTGCTCCAGCCACAAGTGTCCTGCTCGAAGTCACAGGATGCTGGGAGGAAAGCAGGGCTGTGAGACACCCAGTACTACGTGGCAGGAGATGGGGCACCTGGGTGGTACACACCAACCCCCAGCTTTGGGCCAGGCCAAGCTCAGGGCAGGAACAGGTCTGTCCCTATCCCCAATGGCTTACATGCACCCACAGGATGTCCCATCCCCCCCCTCTGATCCATAGTGCCCCTGTGGGGTGGGGTCTCACCTGGCTTGGGGCAGGCTCCCTCCGACATGTGCAGGTCATCCAGTGCGATGTATCCGTGATCACCTCCAGCTCCCACTGCCTCAAACACCACCTGGGGCAGGGTGACATGCTGAGGCTGGCAGCCTCCATGCACCCCTCATCACCTCCAGCTGCACCCAGCACCCTGCCCTGTCTCACCTGCCAGTCACCACTGGGCTGGACAGTGACATGGCTGCGGTGCCAGTTGCTCCCTTCCATGGTGCTCATGCTCAGAACCTTCCTCCTTACCCTGCTCTGCTCCACGAACACCCTGAGGGAGCCTGCCCAGGGCACCCAACATGGAGGAGGGGTCCAGGGCTGTGTTGTGTGGGGCCCCCACCCATCTGGAGGTGCCCCCAGGGGTCTCAGGGCAAGTGGTGCTCACCTGGGGTCCCAGCGCTCAGCTGGTACCAGAAGGCCAGGCACTGGGCAGACATGGAGGGCTGGTAGGGCTGGGAGGTGAGGGCAGCCGTGTGCCCAGCAGGCAGGGAGACCCTGCCCGTGTTCACCACCATGTAATGGCCTGGAGGAGAGAAGCCCCTGTGCTGTGACCCTTGCCCAGCCCTGCTGGGGAGCACTAGGGGACAATTGGGGCTGGGTTTTCCCACCAGGTCAAGGAGTCTCCCCAGCTTGGGAATCTCCCCAGGATTAGGGAGTCCTGGGGCTGGGAGACTCTGCATTTAGGGAATTCCAGGGCTAGGAAGCCCTGTGCAGTATTGCCTTCTCCTGGGTAGGGCAGGGCAGGCATGACACAGGGAGAGCAGGCAAGGCTGGTGTGGGGTACAGACAGGACACTCAGAGCAGGCAGGGGGGACACTCAGTGCAGCAGGGAAGCAACAGGGCTGCCACAGCCCCGTACCTGCGGCGGTGCCGGTGGTGTGGTCGGCCACAGGGCCAGCTGTGGTGCCAGTGCCGTTGCTCTGTCGCTGCCAGGTGCCCTTTCCACTGGCTGCCAGCCCACACCCCTCCACCTCGAAGGAGCAGGAGAGCTTGGCCCCACAGGGTCCCGCTGTCTGTGTGATGTCGTCCAGCCCCACGTCCCCCAGGAAACCGTCATGCAGCACCTCGAAAGCCACCTGCCCCAGGCAGCGGTGTCAGATACCCTGTGCCTTGCTGGTGCCAGGGACATGGGGGGCCTGGTCCTCACCTGGTACCGCTGCTGGCCCGTGGAGGGCAGTGTTGCCCATGCCCGGTGCCAGATGCTGCCCTGGGTTCCTCGGCGGGTCCACAGCACCACCTCCTCCCCTCCCTCTGGCCACAGCTTGAGGTTCAGGGTACCTGGGCAGAGGGGGGCATGGGGGCAGCCATCCCACAGCCCTTGGGGACCTCACTGTCCTCAGAGTGGAGCCAGGCTGGGGCAGCCCTGGGAGGATGCCATGGGGCACGTACCAATTTGTGGGCCGGCCAGGCGGTACCAGAAGGAGAGACAGCTTGGGGCAGCGGCCGGCTCCTGGCGGGAGGTGAGGAGCTGGGCCCGCTGCCCATGGCTCCATGGCACAGAGGAGTCCACGGACAAGAAGTAGCCTGAATATTGGGAACAGCCAGGGTGGAGGGGTCATGATGTGAGTGTTCCGCATCACTCACAGCCCAGATCTGGGTGCTCCCAGCCTGCCCTAGGTGAGCTTGCTCGTAGGCATGGGGCTGCTGGGAGTGTACAAGGCATGTCTTGGCCCTGGGGATTGAAGGCTATGGGATGCCCTGGGCTCCTGGATTCCCCCAAAGAGCAACCAGCCCCTTACCTGAGCCAGTGGTGTGGTCAGAGCCCTGTCCCTGCCCTGTGCTGTGGACCCATTTGAAGTCACTGGACAAATCCTGGTACCAGCCACACATGCCCCTCTCAAAGTTGCAGGACAGCTCTGGCCGGAGAGTGGTGACAGTATAGAGGTGAAAAGGGGTAAGGCATCACAAAAGCAAATGGGTCCCCAAAACGTTCCTTCCCCCTGCTCCCCTGCCCCACTCCTCAAGTTTACCCCACTAAGGGGTCCCAGGCCAAGGCAGGATATGTGCTTGGTCCTCAGCCTTGTTGCACCATGGTCCTGCTCTTGGACAGAGCGACAGCCACCAGGCAGCCCCCATGGAAAGGTTGTGGGGTTACCCTCCCTGCCCATGCACCCCTAGCCATACCCGCAGCTGTGGGTGACACCACATCAGGGTAGCACTGCTTGAATGTCACGTTGTCAACACTGACACTCGCCGAGCCCTGGAGATCTACCAGTGCCAGCAGCTCAACCTGGGGGCAGCAGCCATGAGCCAGGGGTGCCCGGCAGCACTGGCACTGCCCCACTGAAAGCCCCCCAGGCTGGTCCCCGTGCATCCAGCACACCTGAAAGGGCCGGCTTCTCTCTCCCAGAGGGACACGGACATGACCCCCAGTTGTGCTGCCACGACGTTGTGTCTGCCAGACCAGTTGGGTGGTGCCAGTGGTGTGATCTGCGACACTGATGGCGAGGAAGCCTGGAACAAGAGGTGGTGCAGAGGCTGTGGGCACCCAAAACCCCTGGCCACCCTGTGGGAGCCCTCCATGGCACCAGCCCATGGTCACCGGATGCAGGGACACGGACAGGGACACAGACACCCCAGCTCCAGGATGATGTGATGGGGCAAAGCAGGGTTGGGAGAGGCAGCAAAGGCAGGTGGGCATGGGGGGTCTGGGGGCAGGAAACAGGCAGGGCACCCTGGGGGTGGGCAGGAGGTTACCTTGGGGGTCACTGTGGATGTGGTAGCTCATCTCCATGGTGCAGGCAGGGCCAGAGGGGCCCAGCGGAGGCGATCGTGCCTTTGCAGGACCCACCATCTGTCCTTCTCCTGTCTGGAGGGCCAGGAAAGTCCCTGGGCACAGAAACACTCTGTGAGGTGAGGACTGGGGTCCCACATCGCTGGTAGCACCCACAGCCCAGCATCCTGCCTGGGCATCATCCCCCATTGTGCAGTGGGACCCACTGGGAGTCCTTGCTCTGGGGGCTCCCGTGGTGCTGAGCACTGAAGAGCTTTGTCTGGGTGGTGAGAACAGCCTCACCTGTGAGGAAGATGTCAGATCCAGTGACCTTCTGCAGACCCCAGCGCAGCCGCCCCACGCTGACATCGTGCCAGCCCCCAGCCCCTGACTCGAAGGTTGTTGTCCCTGCAAAGTCAAAGAATCCCAGAATCCCAGAATGGTTTGGGTTGGAAGGACCTTAAAGCTCATCTCATTCCACCCCTCTGCCATGGGCAGGGACACCTTCCACTATCCTAGGGTGCTCCAAGCCCTGTCCAACCAGCCTTGGACACTTCCAGGGATGGGGCAGCCACAGCTTCTCCGGGCAACCCAAAACTCCAGGCTCAGTCTTACCAGGCCATTGTTCTCCCAGAGGCTGTGCAGGCACACACGTGTCCCAGCCATGCCAGCCCAGGGGTGCCTGGTCCCCTCCACTGCTGGGGTCTGGTGCAGGTGCCTGCCTTGGCTCTCACCACAGCGCTTCTCGTCGGAGCCATCAGCGCACGTGTCAGCGAAGTTGCAGGCCAGCTCCGCGGCAATGCAGTCCCCACTGTCACAGGCCACCTCGTCTGCTGTGCAGGGGCTGGCACCTGCCTGGCTCGGCAGTGTGACCAGAGGCTTCTCTGATGGTGAAACACCCCAGGATGGAGAGCAGTGATGAAAGGGCCCAGCAACAGCATCGGTGTTAGCCATGACAAACCACTGTCCCATGTCCCCAGGCATCTTCCTGGCTCTCCATTTCCCATCCAATCCCATCCCGTCCCGTCCCAGCCCAGCCTAGTTGCCACCAGCTGAAGGGGACCCAGGGCCTAGTAAGAGCTGCTTGTGTGACACGTTTTGACACAGAAGATGGAATGTTACAGCCACAGGACAAAGACACCAGCACCCCAGGGCAAGTATTTGCTGTGCTGCACCCAGGATGGTCCCTGTGATGAGCAGAAGGACAGGCAGACCATGCCTGTCTTTTAGGCATGGTGCCATGGGCGTAAGACACCTGGGACAGCAGCCAACACTGGAGCAGGGTGAGGGACACTATCCACCAGCTCACCCTGCTCCTTCACACAGCCCTCAGACAGGATCAGGTCATCGATAGCCACGGTCCCCCCGCTGCCAGCCACCCCCTCGATCAGCACCTGCAGGAAAGCACCATGTCAGAAACATCAGCAAGGGGTCCTGCACAATATGGGAGGGATTAGGGTGACACCAGGGAGCCATGGGATGGGGGGAGCCAGAACCTGTCATGGATTGACTCACATTTTCCCCAGGAAGGGACTCAGTGGGAGCAGGGGCAATGCTGTGGTGCACAGTGTGGGCTGGCATGGCCACAGTGGGCTTGGGGGGTGGCGCTGCCCCTGTACACAGCTGTGGTCCCTGACCCTGGGGGCAGCCCAGCTCCCCACAGCACAGCACCAGCCCACCTTGAAGGGATCTGTGACGTTGAAGTCCACTCTCTCCCGGACCCAGCAGCTGCCCAGGTCTCCTGTCCTTTCCCTCATCAGGTGCTTGGTAGAGTTGGTCACATAGGAGATGATGAGGTTGCTGGTGGCTGAGCCATGGAGGTGGCAGTACAGCACGAGCTGGGGATTGGGAGGAGGGTGAGCCCTTAGGGCAGGGGGCACACAGCCCCCTGCATCCCACAGAGGGGCTGTGAGGAACTCAGAGCTCCCAATGATCACCAGAGATGCCACCAAACCCCCCAAAACCTGATGCCCATCCCCAGCAAGGGCCAACCACAACCCATGAAGGTCTCCAGATTTGGGAACCCCATCTCCTGTCACCACTATGCCCACATGAGCTGTGACATGAGGTCCCAACTGTGACTCACAGAACAGGAGTTGGTGGCTTGGAAGGTGGGGCTGCTGAGCTGAGCTGTGTCACCAGCCTGTGCAGTGGGGTCACTGCTCACATGGAGGAAAAAACCTGCAGGAGATGCTGGGGCTGAGTGGAGGCAGGCAGATGTGTGGGTGCAGGACACTGCTGTCCTGGCACAGCCTTGAGCAGAGCCCTGGTGTGTGTCACCCCAGGGCACATCCACCTGCAGTGGGGCTCCCCTGGGGCACTGGTGCCCGGCCACGTACCAGCCCTGCTGTTGTTGCTGTGGTCCCGAGTGGGAATGCTGTAGGAGGTGCCCAGGTTCAGGCTCGTGTTCCTGCCCCACACTGGTGGCCCGGCTGCCGTCTCCCAGCCACAGAGATCATAGTCAAAGGAGCAGTGGGTGAAGTTCTCTGTGAGGAGAAGAGACAGCAGGGATCCAGAAACTGGGGTCCCAGCCCTCTCTTGGACAGATAGGTCCCTGCAATGGGCTGGGCTGATGCCACCCCTCTGCAAACCCTCAGGGTCATTTTGCCCTCCTGGTCTGGGGCAGAACTGGGTGGACCCCTGCCAGCCCAGAGCACAGCTTTGCCCCACCAAGGCATCCATTCAGCCATTCAGCCCATCCGCAGGACTCCTCCCCGGGGCCAGGGGTGCTCACTGCACTGCGCCGTGCCCTCGTCCGAGTTGTCCCCACAGTCGTCAGTGCCGTCGCAGAAACGACGCTGTGCCAGGCAGGAGCCACGGTGGCAGCGGCTCTCTTGGGCCCCGCAGGCCTGCTGCCCGACCTCTGGGGTGGGGGGACACATGTCAGTGAGTGGCTGGTCCCACAGGGACATGGTGAGCACTCCCACATCATTCCTTGAGGTGGCTCAAGGGACGGGTTTTCACTGCCCACCTCATGCTCTTGCCAGGGCGCGGTGCCCCGAGGCAATGGGAGAGCTTCCCTGGGTTTTGCATCCCACCCAGTTCCCCCAAGATCCCAGCTCACATCCCAGCAGATGTGGGACTCACCTGGTAAGCCACAGTTCCTGAACATGATGTCATCGAGTGCCACCTCTGCCCCACAGGTGGGTGGTTGCGTCAGGGAGAAGATGAGCTGTGATGGGAGAATGAGGATGGCATGAACTGTCCAGGCCAGGTCTTAGAACATTGCCCAGCTCCTCTGGTCCCAGCTTATGGGGACAGTGCCCGGGTACCAAGGTACCAACACTGTCTCACCTGGAACTGCTCCATGATTCGGCCAGGGTAGGCAACCAGCTGGTGCCAGCCCTCACTGCTGCGCTCAGGGCTCTGCCACAGCTCCACCACCTCATCCTTGAGTGCCACAGCCAGGCGCAGCACCGGCCGCTCTGTCTGATTCAGCCCTGAGGGAAGCCCCAAAAGTGCCCTTGGTACCAGGCATCCTGGGGTACCCAAAGGAATGAATGGAGCCCTGCCAGCTCTGGGGGCTGGAGCTGGGACTCCCAGGTCCCACCAGCTCTGTGTGTGGAGCATGGAAGAGGCAAACAGGATGGCAAGGACCCATCTCAAGGTGTTGGTGGTTCTGCCCCCGCCACAGGGGCAGATGGCCCCATCCCTCCCCACTGCCTCCCATCCTCACTGCCCAGTAGCTGATGCTGCCTGTGCCCACCTTGGGTGCTCTCACAGCTCCCTGAGAGGTGATACCAGGTTCTGATCTCACATGTGGCAGCTGCTTCCTGCATCTCCGGTGACCTGAGCCAGGCTGTGGCCATGGTCTTTGCTGGGGGGGACATGGTCACCAAGAACCAACCTGGGGAGGGCAGAAAGCAGAGTGGGGGCTGCAGCCCCATAGAGTGGCACCAGAGCTGTGCCAGCACTACTCCTGCCCCTCCATGGGTCTGCTCCCTCCCCTGCATCCTACAAAGATGGGTGTTGCAGCACCCCAGCTCCAGTGGAGTGGTGCTGTGGGTGCCCAGAGCCTGCTCACCAAGCAGCTCCCACTTACCCAGGTCCGTGCCCATGGTGTGGTCTGAACGAGGCCCCATGCCCCACATGGCCAGGCTGGCCCGGCCTCGCACCCATCCATACATCGAGGTGCCCACGTCCTGCCAGCCACAGTCACTGTCCTCAAAGTCACAGGTGAAGGGGGTGCCCAGCACTGCTGAGCCCCGTAGGTACCCTGAAGGTGGGCAGATGGGGGGGGTCAAGGCAGGTTTGGGGCCACCCTGGGGACCTGTGCCCACCCCAGGGAACTGCACCCATCCCAGGGGGCTGCACCTACCCAGGGGACCTTGCACACAGCCTGGGGTCCTGCACCCACCTGGCAGACCCACCTGCACCCAGGCGACCTGTGTTCATCCTGGACACCTGCACAAGGGACCTGTCCCTATGCTGTGGATCTGCACCCACCCCAGGGTCCTGTACCAATCCTGGGGCACCCTGCATTCATCCTGGGCACCAGCACCACCCCAGGGACCTGTACCCACAACACCCCCACTACATAGCCTGCTTTCACCCCAGGAGCAGGGCTTGAGGGTGGGTCTGGGGGCCTGGGGAGTCTGAGCACCCACCACACTGGTTCTCGTCTGAGCAGTCGCTGCAGTCACAGATGAAGTTGCAGAGCTGCTCCGCCACGCTGCTGCAGCTGTTGACGACCACAGATCCACTGGGGAGGACAGTTCTGGCTATGAGAGAGACAATGGGGCTGAAAACCCCGCAGGGAACTAGGCACGGTGCCCGCAGCAGGTGACGGAGGGCATGTGTGACCTGCAGGTGACATTTGCCTGGGCACCTCCGTTTGGGACCCTGCTGGGGCAGGTACTGAGCTCTCAGTGGCATCTTCCCCTGGACGACCCCCCCGTCACTGTCCCGGCACTCCATGTCTCTCACACTGCCACCTCCCACCATCAGCCTCGGGGTGCCAGAGCCTGCCGGGGCACTGGCTCCGCTATATCACACCTGTGCTTCGAGTACCAGCCCCCTTTTTGGAATAAACAGGAATATCTGGACGTTTTCTGTCCCATGCTGAACAAAGCCACTGGTGATCCGCAGCCCAGTGCTGGGGGCTCCGGCATCCGCTCACCCTGGGAACCCCGGGCTGAGTTCACCAGCAGAGCCCAGTGGACTGGCCCAGTGCTGGGGCAAACGGCTGGGGATGACCAGAGTGGAGCAGCCAGCACTGAGGCCCCTTCCCTCCAGCGACACAACCCCCGCCCATGTCGGCAGAGCTCACCCAGCAGCACCAGGAGGGCCAGCATTGCCTGCCCGCCTTCAGCCATCCCGGTCACCGCGACGGTAAAACGGAGCTGGAAGAGGCAACACTGTGAGCCGCGGGCTGGAATGTGCTCCTCAGGCGCTGCCTGCGTTGGACTTCAGCCCCGCTGTTATCGGCTCTCTGGCCAGGCAGCGGGTTTATGGCGAGGCTGTGCCGACCGGGACAGCGCAGTGCGATCCTGTCAGCAGCACCGCAGGCACCTCAGCAGCGAGCTGGAGCCAGGTGCCCCATGGAGACCTTCGGCTTTTCCCCACTCTCTTCTTCAGCCCATTTTCCACGCAGAACAAGACGGTGGGTGACACTCTGGGACGGGGCACAGCCTGGTGGAATGCATCGGCTTGGTGAGGGATGAGGACACTTCCTGCCGAGCCAGGGATGCTGCCAGCCCTGTGGGGGAAACTGGCACCTCTGCCAGGGATATGGGGGTTCTGCCAGTCCCTGTGCATAAGGAGAGTGGGAAAGACTTTGGATGCAGGGTTTTCAGTGGGCTGCACTCTTACCGGAGAGAACAGCTGAGCTGGGAGTCAGCTCTATCTCCAAAATTCCATCTTACTCTGCCCTCTGGCAGTGGGAAGTAATTCCATCTTGTCTTGTCACTCCAAGCTCTTGTCCGAAGTCCCTCCCCAGGCTCTCCTGGCGCCCCTTTAGGCACTGGAAGGGACTCTGACGTCCCCCTGGAGCCTGGGGATTCCAAGATGCTATCAGGAGGAGCCAGCCTTCACCCTGCCTGCTCTGCTCTGGCTGGCAGGAGCATCTCAGCACCCAGCTCATGAATGCCATGGGGCGAAGGGGCACAGCTCCAGGGCCACAAACAGGTCATTCCTGGGGCAAAACATTCCTGGGGCAAAACATTCCTGGCAGAGCCCCAGCAAGGGCTGATGAGCCTGGAAGAAGCACAGCGTGGCAGCCAGAGCCCTACAGATCACCACCAGTGTTGCCTGGCGATGGCAACTACTGACCCCACTGGTTTCGTTACCTGGCCAGGGGAAGAAGGGGCTGCTACCCCACAGGACCCCACTCCCCTCTGCTGCCGCAGCCTTCGTGCCTTGAGAGGGGCCCTGAGCGGATCCTCCCACAGAGCCAATGGCCTTGGAAGGCAGATTGCAGTGGGATTGCATCAGGGGCAGTAAAACACAGGCTCAGCTCCTTCTCCCAGTGCCAGCCAGGCCCAGTGAGGACCAGCAGCCCCACATCCCCCAGTCCAGGCATGCTGGAGAGCAGGAGCCCTGCCCAGGAACCTGGCAGCACCAAGCTGGCCACTGGCAAAGTAGCCACTGGCCTCCTGGGTGCCATGGGCAGAGCCTCTCCCACAGATCTGACCCCTCCCCTTTGCACTGGGGATGCTGGTGCTCCCAGTATGAGATGTGGGCATACTGGAGCAGATTGAGTGATGATGATCACAGGATAGCAACAGAATGGAAGGCACGACAGGAGGTCACCCCATCCCACCCCTCTGCTCCACAAGGGCTCCCTGGAGGATGTGTCCAGATGGTTTTTGAGTATCTCCACAGAAGCATATTCCCTGATGATGATGAGGGGACTGCACCTCCCAACAAGGAGAGGCGGAGCTGGATGTGCCCAGCTTGGAGAAGGTGTAGGGGGATGTCAACCAGCTAAGCCCCAGCAGGAGGGTGCAGGGAGCGAACCCTTTGAGCAGGGAGTGTCCCAGTAAGGACTGAGACAAGAACAAAGCAAGAACAGCAAGTGCCACTTAAAAGAAAAACTTTTTTTTTTTTTCTGTGAGGGCTGTCAAAACCAGAGCAGACTCCCAAGCTGCTTGGAGGTCCAAGTCAGGGAGATTCTCAAACCCCCCCTGGTCACAGCTTCCAGCAGCCTAATTCTAGAACAGAATCATGGAACTCCCTGTGTTGGAAGGGATCCACAAGGNCAGGCTCAGCTCCTTCTCCCAGTGCCAGCCAGGCCCAGTGAGGACCAGCAGCCCCACATCCCCCAGTCCAGGCATGCTGGAGAGCAGGAGCCCTGCCCAGGAACCTGGCAGCACCAAGCTGGCCACTGGCAAAGTAGCCACTGGCCTCCTGGGTGCCATGGGCAGAGCCTCTCCCACAGATCTGACCCCTCCCCTTTGCACTGGGGATGCTGGTGCTCCCAGTATGAGATGTGGGCATACTGGAGCAGATTGAGTGATGATGATCACAGGATAGCAACAGAATGGAAGGCACGACAGGAGGTCACCCCATCCCACCCCTCTGCTCCACAAGGGCTCCCTGGAGGATGTGTCCAGATGGTTTTTGAGTATCTCCACAGAAGCATATTCCCTGATGATGATGAGGGGACTGCACCTCCCAACAAGGAGAGGCTGAGCTGGATGTGCCCAGCTTGGAGAAGGTGTAGGGGGATGTCAACCAGCTAAGCCCCAGCAGGAGGGTGCAGGGAGCGAACCCTTTGAGCAGGGAGTGTCCCAGTAAGGACTGAGACAAGAACAAAGCAAGAACAGCAAGTGCCACTTAAAAAGAAAAACTTTTTTTTTTTTCTGTGAGGGCTGTCAAAACCAGAGCAGACTCCCAAGCTGCTTGGAGGTCCAAGTCAGGGAGATTCTCAAACCCCCCCTGGTCACAGCTTCCAGCAGCCTAATTCTAGAACAGAATCATGGAACTCCCTGTGTTGGAAGGGATCCACAAGGACTATTGAGCCCAACTCCTGAGCCTGCACAGCGCACCTCAGCACTCCCACCATGATGGACCCACTGAAGCTGGGTCTGCTAGGCCAGTGGATGGACAGGACATCACAGAGGTGCCTCCAAGCTCCACAATCCAGTGACTTGCAGGTTTGCAGCTGACTCTGTGTGACTTCTGGGTAACACTCCCCCCAGCACAGGGGAAAGTCACACCTTGCAGGATGGAGGACGAGGCACAGCAGAGCCATGTTTTTGCCTGTGGAACTCATCCCCCCATTGTGAGCTTCCTTTGGAGTCTGGGCAGAGGCTGAGCTTCTGCAGGTTGAGCTGACCCTGCATGGCTCTGGACACAGAGGAAGGAGCCCACATCCCTGAAGGCACGAGGCAGAGGCAGCAGCACGGAGCATGCAGGGTCAGAGTCTGACAATGAAATGGGGCTGGGACTGGGCTGGGAGGGTCCTCCAGCCCCAGCCTCTCATGGGACAGTGACTGAACCAACCCAGCCTGCACATCTCCCTGGAGCTCTCCAGCCACTGAAGCTTCCAGCAGCTTTTCCCAGTCTCCCTCTACTGCTCCTCACTTGGAAGTACAAGCAGGGAGAATCCCTGGGAAATTCTGAGCTGGTCCTGGGCAGCTGGAGGGATGAAGTCAGGGAGGATGCTCTTCCTCAAAGTGTGACCACCTGCTGGAGTGGGAATGGGCATGTTCTTCCTAATCATGCTCCCAGGTACCTGAGTTCCCTCCCTGCAGGAGATGGGGCTGGTCTCTCCCCCAGGTCCATCCTGCCTTTCCCTCTCCCAGGCCTGAGCATTGCTTTCCTCTCTCCTGCCTCAGCCCTTTCCAAGGCACATCCTGATACACTTCCTGCTGTTCCCACTCCAGACTCTGCCTGCTCCCATGCCAGGCCCCCCTCAAGGGGCAGATAACCTGGG
>VXBC01004896.1:125031-187869 GCA_013399945.1 Ploceus nigricollis | reverse complement strand
CCATGTTCCTCTCTGCAGGACACAGGGCTCCGGCTGCTGGTCCAGCCGCTCCCGCTGCCCCCGGCTTCCTGCCCCCGCGGTCCCCGCCGTGATGCTCCATCTGCTCCCGCCTGCTGCCAACCCCGTGCCAGCCAGCCCCGAGCACCGCCGATGTGGCCGCTGATGCACGCCGGAGCACCGGGCAGGCTCCACATCGCCCGTAGCTTCAACCACCCGAACGATGCAAGAGCCCGTCCCTGTGGAATGCAGAGTCCCGGCATGGAGGAGTATGCTGCCCTTAGGGCATCCCCTACAGTGCCACCCTCTGTCCGTGCAGCTGTGGCCCTGGGTGACACCTGCATGGATTGAGGTCACCTGTCCGGAGCTCTGGGCTTTGAACTGGCCACAGGTCCGAAATCAGGGAACAAACGGGTTGGACCATGTCCCCAAGCCCCATGGCAGGGGACAGTAGGACGATCTGCTCCCCGTGTGAGGCTGCTATTCCAGGCTGGAAGGTGCTTAGGCGTCCAACTGGACCGTGGGCACGTCTCCACGCACCGGAGATGACAGCGCCATGTCACGTGCTCAGGGCAATGAGGCTCTGGACACTGCCTTTCCCTCCTGCTCCTCCTCCTTCTCCTGCTCCTTCTGCTCCTCCTCCTCCTCGAGCCAGTGGCAGCCTGTGGCAGAGGAGAAGATCCCCCTGAGGGCTGCAGTCGTGCTGGCTGCTCAGGGCTGTCACCTGCCCTGAGCACGGGGCCGTGCTGCTGCTTTGGGCTGTGGCACCCCGGGTTCCCAGTCTGCGGCACTCAGGCAGGGGAGGCAACCCCAGCCCCACAGGAACTGAGAAGGGGTGGGTGGCAGGGCTGGGGGGCTGCCCCTGGCCTTGTGAACACCACCCACAGGGGTGGCAGCCCCTCAGATGAAGGGGACCCCCTTGGCACAGCCATGTGGGCAGCAGGACTCAGCAGGTTGGGATGGAACTGTCCCCTGCCCCTGTGTGGAGGACAGAGGTGTTGGGCCCCTGCCATGGCTCTGTGGGTCCAGGCTTGTCCCTGGCTGAGCTGCCGGGGCCCCCTGTTGTGCTGCGGGAACACGTGAGTAGCCAGAGGGATCCCACAAGCCTGGCTCCTGCAATCCTACAAGGAAAAGGCCAGCCTGGTGCCTGTCCCTGTGTCCGGGCTGCCCAACTGTGGCTTGCTGTCAAGGCCAGGAGCAACCAAGCTGGGCCAGTGTGGGGGCAAATCCCCCTTCCTGTGGGGCCTTTGCCTTCTCGGTGCTGAGTCCTCCCCCAGACCCCACAGGGAGCAGAGCCACAATGTTCACTGTGTCCCTGTGACTCAGTTTCCCCACCTGCCCCTGACAGTGTGTATCTGGCCAAAGTGTCTGCAGGTGACAGACTTAGTTCTGCTGGGCCCCATCCAAAGAGGAAACTGAGGCACAGAGGAACAACATGTCCAAAGGTCACCCTGGAGGTCTGTTGTGACTCTGGACACTTGGTGAGACCCAAAGCAGGGCAGATCTCATCCTGGGAGGGACATTGGGGGTCACACCTGCCTACACAGCTGCAAAGCTGGGGGAGGGGGAGGGGTTGGGGCCTCTCAGCCCGCCCCAAAGACTGATTCATTGAGGCCACGTTGAGAGCTTGCTGTGAGATTTGACATTAACCTGGCACAGGATATTGGATTCCCCGATCCAGCCCCTCTGTGTCCCTTGGTGCAGCTCAGAGCAGGAAGGGGCCACCCAACACAGCAGCCCCCCATGCCTGCCCTGGGGATGCTGACCCTGGTGGGGCCGGGCATGGTGGCAGGGGCCAGTCCCCAAACCTACTGGGCTTGGGGGTCCCCTGACCCAGCCCTCATGTCACTCCAGGAACTGGGACTTGTGGAGGCACAGCAATGAGGTCAGGGACAGGGGAGACTGGTGGGGACCACAGGGACATAAGTAGAGGAGCACAGCTCTGACTGGGCCAGCACGGAGCAGTTTTGAAGCATTAGAAAGACTTTTCTGGGCATTTGTAAAACACTGCCAGGAGGGCCAGAGGTTCTCCAGGAGGCAAGTATGGGCAGGAGCAGGTGGGCAGCGAGGGGAGGCCTCCAGAATAAGGGTTTTCTCCAGGATATCTGTGGCAGCAGCAGCTGCCCCAGCAGCCATGGAGGCCTTCCCAACACTAAGGCCAGACATGGCACCAACTGTCCCTGAGCAGGTTGACCTGTCACCCCTGTATGACAGCTGTGGAGAGACAGAGGGTCAGACCCCAGCCAGGCGAGGCTGACAGAACAGAGAGCTGGAGCCCTTCTGCTCTGGAGCCAGACTGGGAGAGCTGGGATTGTTCAGCCTGGAGAAGGCTTTGAGGAGACCTCAGAGCCCCTTCCAGGGCCTAAAGGGGCTCCAGGAGAGCTGGAGAGGCACGGAGGACAAGGGATGGAGGGACAGGACACAGGGAATGGCTTCCCAGTGCCAGAGGACAGGGATGGATGGGGTATTTGGAAGGAATTGTTCCCTGGGAGGGTGGGCAGGCCCTGGCACAGGGTGCCCAGAGCAGCTGTGGCTACCCCTGGATCCCTGGAAGTGCCTAAGACCAGGCTGGACGGGGCTTGGAGCAGCCTGGGACAGTGGGAGGTGTCCCTGCCCATGGCAGGGGTGGAATGAAATGAGCTTTAATGTCCTTTCCAAAACCAGCTTGTTATTCCATGACCTGACCACAAGGCCCAGTGGAGGTCAGTGGAGCCCATCCCCCTTGGAGCAGCAAGACTGCCATCAGAAATTTTGCCCCTTAGTTGGGACACTGCCCAAAGGAAATCCTTGAGGCTGAGAGCCCTCGCCTTACTGGGGGAGTGGTTGCAGATTCTGGGTTAGCTGTCCTAAAATCTTGGGAATTCTCAAGTCAGTCAGGCAGTACCAATTCCATTTGACATCACAAACCTGTATTCAAATGTTGGTGGAACTTTAAGTCGTTTACCTGCTTTATAAAATAAATATCATTTGAATATACTGTTTGTCTAAATTTTGTAAGATCCCACGACCCCTCTGGCAGTCCCAGTTTGGCAGCTGGATAGGGGCACTGGTGTGGTGATGACAGGGGAAGCCAACATGGGCCATTCTGAGAAAGCAAAAGGAGGAGATTCCTCAGAGAAACTCCGAAACCAATTGGGGAAAAATACCTGGAAGGACCTTAAACACAAAAAACCAATTTCCACCTCTGCCCTGTGCCGGGCGCGTTACTGAGGGACGGCGAGACGGCACATCCTCCCTGACGGGCGGGGCAGCCCTCCCAGGCTCGCTGCGCTCTGGGATCTGCCCAGCGGGACGTGACCGGCTGGCAGATGCCAAGCAGCCAACAGGTCCCCAAAATGCCCAGCCTGGGGAGCCGGGTGCCAAGCTGTCCCCACAGGGGTGCCCTTGCCAGCCCAAGGGACAGGGCGGGCTGCTCCTGCCCGCTGGTGCCCGGGGCTGTTTGGGAGGGAGGGTAGGACGGTCCGACCCCACCGGCAGTTCGAGACTCGCTGTCCCCGGCACGGCGATTCCCAAACTGGCTGTGCTGGGGAAGGTCCGGGTGGCCCCGATGGCATAGCGGAGCCACAGCTCAGCACGGGGCACGCGATGGGAAGCGACAGCGCGGCGCTGGCACCACCAGCCTGTCCCCGGGGCCACCTGAGAGACGGAGCCGGTGTCAAGGCGATTGCACCCGCGGGGGGATGACTGCACGAGGAACAAACAGGCTGGGGCGCGCCTTGAGTCGAGCGGGCGCCTCCGGTGAGGCAGCTCCTGGCTCTCGCTCGGCTTCCCGAATGCAGCCCGGAACGGGTCAGGGTGCTACCCGCAGCACCGGGAGGCGATGCTGGGTCCGTGCCGTGCTCCCGGTAGCACGTGATTCCATGGGAAGAGGCTGCAGCTGGGGCTGGCCAGGCCTGTGGGCAGGAGGTGGGTGCTAGGTCCCCCACCATGGGTGCTACAGCCACCCAAGCAGTGGTGAGGGGTCCAGCAGTGGGGGAACGGTGCGAGGCACCCCAAAATGGGGATGGGGGGCTGTGGCACCCACCTATGCCCACTCTGTGGGCTGTGACACCCCTGTGGGAAATGGGGGTGACTGGCACCCAGTGCCTTGCCATGCTGGGGACTCATATGTGATGTGTTGACTCTGGGAAGTGTTGGGGCTGCCCCACTCCATCCTGCTGCTCAATTCACAGTGGGGATGAATATTTGATCATTTGATACCTTCCCTTTCTCCTGGACTCTCTGTTCCCCATCCTCCCTGTGTGGGCAGCACAGGGTGGCCACAAAGCACCCACTGCAGGACCAGCCTTGAGGGAGCAGAAGGGGTCTGGCAGCCATCCCACCCCTGCTACTGGGAAAGGGCTGAGAAGGGAGCAGCACAGGCAGGGCTGGAGGCACAGAGAGGGCAGGGCAGTCCTGTGGGCATGGGCCTCTGCCCCCACCGCAGGCAGCACCACTGCAAGCGGCCATGAAATCCTCTGTTTCCAAGGTAACATGGGGATCCCACAGCTGGGAGAGGCAGAGCTGGAATGGGATGAGATGCTGCTGGCACCCTGCAGCTCCTGTCTGCGAGTGATGCTCTCCTTTTCCCAAGCTGGCTGGCATCAGTGTGATGCTTGGCTGGGGGCAGGAGGTCTCTCCTCTTCAGTTTCTTTCCTCTCTCCCTCTCATCCCCTCCCTGCCTCCAGCTCTGAACCAAGGGAGAAACCAGGCCCTGCTGCCCTCTTGGGGGCTGGAGAGGGAGCCCTGCAGGCTCCTGGGCTTTGGTGGCACTCAAGGGTGAGGTGAAGCCTTTTGAGCAGCTACTGGGAAGTCCCTGCCTGCACAAAGAGCTGTAACCCCACATTCCTGTTGGGGTTCATTGGGAAGGACTAGTTAGTCCCCAAGGGCTCACAGGAAAGCAGTCTAGAGGTCAGGCTCAGGGCATCCATGTGCTGACCCACAGCAGGGCCACAGGCAAACCCTGTTTCAGATACCCTTGTGCCCCACAGTAGCTGTGAGGAGGGATCTCGGTGTTGCCCTGACACCGGTGCTCTGGGCAGGGTGCTGAGCCTCCCTCCAGCTCCCCTCAGTGATGCCACACAGCAGCCTGGTCACTTGGGACCTCCCATAGCTGCAGGGGTGCCCAGACACTGCTGACGGCCCCAGCAGGTGGGAACCCATCACCTCACACCTGCCATGGAGCCGCTGCCTACCAAAGCCACAGGGAGGGGTGTTTCTCCTGCCAGCTCCAGGGAAAAGCCTGCTCTTTCCCCAGCTGGCTGACTCCCTCCCACAGCCAGGCTGCAGACACCAGCTTGGGCTGCAGCCGTGGTTGCTGCACAGGCCAAGACTCAGGCACTGGAGCACTCTCTGTGCCATCCTGGAGCATGGAGAAGCGGGAGGTACAGCACCCCCATCCGCCTCCCATCTCCCCTCTGTGGCAGTGAAGAGCTGCACCACTGTCTCCCCTCCTTGCTCCTGCTCTAAGGCAGAGCCTTCCAACAACCTGGGGGTAACCAGGAGTTTAAGGGGTTCCCAGACTGGCTGCCCCATGGCAGTATCCCCATGCAGCTCCAAGCAGAGCACACATGCAGGCAGACAGCCCTGCTTTAACCTGGAATGGAGCCCTGTTTCCCACAGGCTGCCCGAGTCCCCGGTTTAGTTGACCTCATCACACCTCCCCACACCGGGGTCTGCCTGAGCCCCCGGGATGGCCCACGACTGCTCACTGAAGGTACCAGAGGATAATTCCCTCTGCTCAGCAACCACCCTGCCACGGGGTTGGGAGGGGGAGCCTGGCTACTCACGGTGGAGCACATTTGGGCCAGGAACACTCCAGACATGCCTCAGATGCTCCAGGTTGGTTTTGGAGGCAAACCCACCAGTTAAAAAGGCTCAATTACTTGCCCTGATATCTTTATGCAGCAGACTGAACCAGCATTAGATTAATTTTATTATGCCATGATTGAGGCTGTTGCTAGGCTACAGCCCTGGTCCCTAAACCCGTCCTACTGCAGGATTTCCCCACCATCACTCATCTGGCTGCTCTGGGGCATCCCAAAGGACAGAGAAGCACCAGAAGGGCTCTCCAAGCAGCTGGACCCTTGGATGCAGGGACATTGCAGGCAGAAAACCCACTGTGCCCAGCACCCATTCAGGTCCATCCTGGTCCATGGTTGGAGGCAGTCAGGTTGCCCCACAGCCCCCCCAAAGCCTCCAAGAGCACTCACAGCTCTACACATTCATTTTGTGGCCTGCTAAAATCCAAGTTCCAATGACCTTTTCATGTTCACTGCTGGGAGGAAGGAAGCAAATTCCCACCCCAGGCCTTGGCAAGCCAGGGAAAGGCTTGTCATGACTTTATGGGAGCAACAAAAATAGGGCAAAGCTGCATCTCTCAAAGGGCACCATCAGGGCACTCCTTGCATGTGGCCCTTGGCATTGACCATGGGGAATGAAGAAGGCTGGGTGCCCTGGTGACACAGGCTACAGCTGTGGAAAAGGCCAGCCCACCCCCAGGTCAGTAGGAGACGGATTATATGGGAATCATTAAGAACCAGCCCTGGCCAGCAGGACAGTGGTGGAGCAGGGACAGAGCCCCATTGGTAAAGGGCTGTGAAGAGGGAGCAGCACTTAGACAAGAGCCCTGGCAAAGTAACAAATCAGCATATTAATAAATCTGGATGGCAGTGACCAGATAGCTCCTGAGTGCCAGGACAGAAGGTGATAGACAGCTTTCCACAGGGATCATAAAATCATGGAGTGGTGTGGGTTGAAAGGGTCCTTAAAGATCAGCTGGTTTCAATCACTTGCTATGGGCAGGGAAACAGCTGGAGTGGTTGTGGCACAAACTGCAGGGACCTGTCTGTTTGTCCAGGTGCTGGTTCTGTACCTGGGGTTTGACAGGAGGCAGCCACGGGCCAGGTATCAGCCATGGTCCCTTTGGCACAGGCCCTGCAGGGCTGGGGCACGTGGCTCAGCAGCTTGGAACCCCGCAAGGAGGAGTTTTATGTCAACCACTAGGACAGACTAATGTAAGGAAGAGCCTTTTTCAGCAGGCTGGGCCAGCCACCTGTACCAAGGAGACCTGGGCCATCAGGAGGGCAAAGCTGTGCACACAAGAGGAATCCTGGGGACAGCAGGCACAGAATGGAAGAGGTGGGCAGCTTCAGGGCATCGGTGCAGGGCAGCTGGAAGGTCTCGCCAAAACTGGCTCCCAGCTGAGGAGCCACGAGGCTGTCAGGCATGGTGGAGCCTGCTGGGCTCAGGTCAGTGTCAGTCTACTCTGGAGTCTGACTGCACCCACAGCCCCTCACAGCACCCACAGCCCCCTCACAGCACCCACAGCCCCCTCACAGCACCCACTGTTCCCTCACAGCACTCACAGCCCCTCACAGCACTCACAGCCCCTCACAGCACCCACAGCCCCTCACAGGACCCACTGTCTCCTCATAGCACCCACTGTCCTCTCACAGCACCCGCAGCCCCTCACAGCACCCACTGTTCCCTCACAGCACTCACAGCCCCTCACAGCACTCACAGCCCCTCACAGCACTCACAGCCCCTCACAGCACTCACAGCCCCTCACAGCACTCACAGCCCCTCACAGCACTCACAGCCCCTCACAGCACTCACAGCCCCTCACAGCACTCACAGCCCCTCACAGCACTCACAGCCCCTCACAGCACTCACAGCCCCTCACAGCACTCACAGCCCCTCACAGCACTCACAGCCCCTCACAGCACTCACAGCCCCTCACAGCACTCACAGCCCCTCACAGCACTCACAGCCCCTCACAGCACTCACAGCCCCTCACAGCACTCACAGCCCCTCACAGTACCCACAGCCCCTCACAGGACCCACTGTCTCCTCATAGCACCCACTGTTCCCTCACAGCACCCACTGTCCCCTCACAGCACCCGCAGCCCCTCACAGTACCTGCAGCTCCCTCACAGCACCCACAGCCCCTCACAGCACCTGCAGCCCCTCACAGCACCCAGGGCCCCTCACAGCAGCTGCAGTGTCACACACCAGGAGCTGCTGAGTGACAACAGCTGTGAACTGTCACGCTGGGTCATCCCACTCCAGGGATGGGTACAGCAAGGAATACTTCCCAAATAAACACCTGCAGAGAATGGGAGAGCACGTGGGCCATCCTGGCCAGGAGGACACTGGGTGAGAGCAGGGGCCCTTGGAGTTCTCTCCTGGCTTATCCTGAGTGTGCTGGCTCCAAGCTGGCACAGTGCAAGCCAAGACTCTTTGGTGGCCCTGGAGATCCCAGGCAGGCAGGGGAGCAGGCTCCCCATGCTGTGCTGGGTAAACAACCCCAGCCAAAATGCAGTGATAAATCTGCACTTTTCCCTCCTACTGCTTAAAACCCAGCCCCTGCAGCTCTGGCCAGCACTAGCTCCAAGAAACTGCAGCTCCTCAGCCTCAAGCTCTTGATTTTTTTTTTTGGATGAATGATAAAACCAAAAGCAAATACCCTGGTACCTGCAGAGATGCTTGCAGTAACTATTTATATCACTGTATAATCCTGCAGAAGCTTCCCCATAATGACAGGCACGTACATACTTTTTATATTTAGCTTCTTTGAAAGGATGGCATGGGAAAGCCTGGCTCAAACAAGGCCTATTTCCTTCTCTCCTGCCTCATGCTTGCTGGCTCTGGGTCACAGCTCATGCTGTAGCTCAAACCAGCTCAGTATTCCCTGGAAAAGGGAGAAGCCCAAGCCTAAAAAGACCAGGTTGGACAGGGCTTGGAGCAACCAGGTCTAGTGGAAGGTGTCCCTGCCCATGGCAGGAGGCTGGAATGAGATGAGCTTTAGGATCTCTTCCAACCTAAATCACTCTGGGATTGTGTGCATTATGAAAAGAGTATTTTTGCTGCTTTTCCCTCCCACTTTACCCACAGGGTGGGATTTCTCTGGCCTTGCTGCAGAAGCCAAACCATGCCACACACCCTCCTGCGGCTCGAGTGTAAGTAGAGCCAGCTCGCGCATCTGCTTTTCTCTTTTACAGGAGTATTTTGGAGCAGAATGACTCATCTTTGCTTGTTTTTGCCTCAGCTCTTGTGCTGACAAGCTGCAGGGAATGTGGAGGCTCCTATGGCAGCAAACCTAGCAGAGGAGCCAGACACACCAAGGCCAGCACCTGTGTCAGCAGGGACTGGCCACCAGTACAGCCCCCTGTACCCACACCTGACCAGAACCCCCGCCCCCTCTACACTGTGGGAAGCAACAGCTTTCTCAGGGCAGACATCAGTTCTGGAAAAAGAACTCATAGTTTCTATGTTCAGCTCCTTTTTTTTGGAATGGATTTTAATTCAGCGCCCTGTCCCGTGAGGTGTAGGAGCACAGCAGCACAAGGAGGGACACACAGCTCCCGAGCCCAGGCACAGGGGCTCTGGGGTAGAAGAACATGTGCAGAGACAAGTGTACAACAGAGCTTTATAGTCAGAATGGACTGTACCAGGGTTTTTCAATGCAAAAATGGAACATGACCCAAAATCCCGATGGAACAGCAGCACTTTCAGGACTGCGGCAGCTGAGGCTTGAACTTCCACCTGCCTTTGCCCAGAAGGGCTGCAAACCTGTCCCGTCTCAATCTTCCTTCTCCTCCCTGGATGTGCAAAGTTTGAACTGTCTCATGCAATTCCCCTACAGTGCCACGTGGAATGCTCAGAGGTAAATGCTAATGGCAGACAGACCTGAACAACACACTGCTCATGCAGCAAAAAAACAGTTTGTTTTATAGGGAAATGGTTACAAGTGCATTTTGGGCACAAGAAAAAGAAAAATGGAGCAGGAAATGCCTGCTGGTCAAGACAGCTCTGGAGCAGTTAATGGATCAAAAGAACACATTGCTTTATAGGGATGCAGAAGGAAACTCCAGTTTGGATTTCATGGCTGATATTTTACAACAGAAAGGGGTGACAGAGAACAAAACCAAACCTCAAATCAACTTACAAGGAAGAGGGGAATGTAACGCACAGAACCTGGAGGAAGCTTCACCATCTGAGCTGAGCAAGGGACCCCAGACCCAAACCAGGAGGGGTACAGAGAACTGACCAGCTCCATCAAACACAGGGACTGCTGACTGAGACACAGGTGAGTGCCAAGGGGTGGCCGTAGTGCCCATCCAACGGCTGCTGAGCAGGTACCAATCCATAGGTTTAAGTTCAAAGCAAAAACTAAAAGACTTCCCAAATTCATGGGACAGAGGAGGCTCTCTGCTTGGGGCAGGAAAGGCAGCACACTGGCTGGCTGTGGATGGACAGGACTGGAGCAGGACACACACTGCTGAGCTGCAGTGCTGGTCCCTCTCGGCACAGAGCAGCCAGGGTTTACAGCCTGACTGGAAAATGCCCGAGAAGCAAATGCCTTGCCAGGCGAACACTGCCCTGTAGCCAATTCTGAAGCTCTGGATATCTTCATTTCCACATGGAGTCATGTCCCTGAGAGGTCCCAGCAGCAGGGGATTCTGGAATATGCAAATTCAAGGGTGGGAAATGCAGAAAAGCACTGATTTTTCTCTTTCTTTCAGGTTAGCTTTGCACTTTTCATTTTTTCCCAAACTGCATAGCAGCTTACAGGTAGTGTCTGAGACACTGGGGCCACGGAAATCAATGGGCTTCATGAATTTCAACAGCAGCACCAGTGAGGGCTAATTAAGCTGCTGTGCAGAAAGGTCCTGTTCAAAGGACTTCAACAATCACACTCTCTCTCACACTGTCCCTGCGCCTGCTGCTTTAGAGAGCTGTACCATAGCATGATCTGCTTGACTTAAAGCTCATCAACTGCCGGGTGAAGCAATGGCCAATATAATCTTTCTCCTTAAAAAAATAGGAAGGATAAGAAGTTAAAGACTTGAGACAGTTGAGCATGATGTGTTCATGCAGCATGTTTTGTTGCACTCCTCTTAACAAGACAGGAATTTCAGGTGTGCAGGAGTGGAATGCAGCAGGGACGGAGCAGGAGGCAGGTCCCCTCGCCCCACAGCCTGCCAATGACCTGATGGGGCATCTCTGCAAGGACAAAAACTGACAGCCTGGCAGCAGGCCTGGGAGCCATGCCCTGAACATTCCCCTGGCTCACGTACATCTCAGCTTGGTTTTCTTTGTGTAACGATGCACCAGAGCAGCACACACAGATGTAAAGCTTTTGTTTTGCTCATTCTGGTTTGAGAGACCATACAGTGAAGGGCCAAAGCTTTACACATCTGTGCCTGTCCTGGGGTGACTCAGCAGAGAAGATGGAGACAGCCATGTTGCAGAGTCCACTCGCAGCCAAACTACAGCTCCTCGTAGTCCCCCCCGCCCGGTGGTTTGCTCATGCCGGCTCCTCCTCCACCAAGAAAAGCCTCAAGTTCATCTATCTCGCTGCTTTTCTCCTTGCTCTTCTTTTTTTTTTTCTTTTTCTCTTTCTCCTCTTTGCTCTCCTCCTTCTCTTTGCTCTTCTTGTGTTTGCTTTTCTTTTTCACTGACTTGTCCTCTTCCTGCAAAATGAGAACATTTTTATTAGCAAATGCTCTGAGTGTGCCAGTGACCCAGGATGTACTGCCCTGACACCTGACTCTGAAGAATGGTTTGGCCTGGAAAGCGCCTAGTCCAACCCATGTGCCATGGGCAGGGATGTCTTCAACTGAACTAGGAATCTTACTCAGGTTGAAGCACTGAAGACCCTTCTGTAAGTTTGGATAGAAAAGCAGACAGACCATTTGGGTTATACAGGGCACTGGTCTTTCTGACAGTTTGTGCCCAACCAGGGTACTGGACAGGTTTAAATGGCACAGACAAAGCCTCCTGCAGGCTTCCCTCACTATCCATGAGATGTATGTTGTGGGCACCCCTCTGCTTGAAAATCATGGGGCTATGAACACACAGTCCAGCAGAGAGGCACTGCTCTTCCTCATCCCGTATTTTACAAACTCACACACTCCCTTTTCAAAATTCTACTACTCTACAAGCTCGCTTTGAAGTTCAGTGGTCTGCAGAGCCTAGGAGGCAAAGATCAGAGGTGCAGGATGTGAGCATGGAAGGGAGTCCACCAAGTCCCTTTTCCAAGGAGGAAACCATGGAAGGCCATGTTTGTTCTCGGCAGGTGGGTAGCATGGCAGATCTGTTTAATTAACAGTACCTCTTTGCTTTTCTTTTTCTTCTTCTTTTTCTCCTTAGAAGCTTGTTTATCTGTTAAAACAAACAAACAAAAAAAAACCCCAGAAACATTGTGTTTAATTTGAATGGTAAGAGCTGTAATTCTGCCCTGGCCCCATTTCTGAGAACAAAATGCTCCATCCTGGGCATCCACGGGCAAAGGCAAGGCCAGTACCCCAGGCCAAACTGTGCCCCTTTGGGAACGAACACAGGCCCCAGCACTCACACCCTGACTCAACCATATCTGTCTCATTTAATTATGAGCATTATATGATCTGTGTGATCAACATTGACCTAGTGTTCCCTGTGTCACAGCTACTAAGAAACACATCTAGAGACTAACTCTACAAACTGGTCCAAAGGCCAAATTTGGGACTGGATTGTTATTTCCAGAAATGAAGAAGAGCTCTTGGGAACACTTCCCCTCTGATGGAAATCCTCCCAGGCATCTTCTCTGAGGACGACTGAGGACACGGTATCAGCAGATATCAGGGACACCCTGGCAGGCCAACACTCACTGCTGCTCACACTGTGTATGGAAATTACATCCCCAAAGCATCCCTGCTGCAGCCCTGCTCTACAGCAGTGAATACTTTCACACTACCAAATGAGTCCCAGAGTCCATCCCTGTCACATGTGTCAGATATGACTATGGCTGATGACTTGGTTGCTCAGTGTCCACTGCCTTTGCACAAAACCTTCTTGAACAGGGGAGTACCTGCTTGGCTGCTTCACAAGAGGCTTCACAGCAGCACCACTTTTCACATGTGCTGTTTGACTGTCACTCTTACCGACACATGCCTTTTTCCTCAGCTGACGTGTAAATGCAGCCATGGAGAAGCCTAATTGCCAGTCGAGCTCCAATCACTGACAACCGAGAGATAGTTTTATATTTATCACCAAAAGAGGAGATAGGAGGAACCCACATTTAATTATTTAAGAATCTAAACTGAAGTTAAATTATTGACCTGGGCCTCTGCAGATGCACTTACAGCTATTTCAAGCTCTGCTGTTCAGCAGCTCAGAGTGACAAGCTGATGGAACCACGGCAGCCTATGACACCTTCCTCACACTTTTGGAACAGCTATTCAAGGAGCTCTCTCTGGTGCTGCTCACAGCTTTTTTCCTTCCTTAAATCTTTAACTTCCCATCTTTCATGCTGACATCAGGACAGGTCTACAGGAAGTTGCTTTGCAGTAATGCCTGGACAGCAGGAATTATTTGCATGAGTAGGATTTGCTCCCTCAGGGAATGGGGGGGCAAAAAATAAAGCCTGAGGAATGCTTAGGTTGTGATTAGGATCCCACCCCATCTTTCCCAAAAACAGAAGAGGAAATTGGCAGGGTATGTCAGAGCATTTTGTTCAAGTTGATCCAAATTCTGGAGGGGATGGACACTGCAATGCAATGCTGAACACCACTTCCCAAGCACATAGGGCTAAGCAGGAAGGCTTACACAGCAGCAGCTTGTGAAAGATGTGTTTCTGCTTGCAGCTGGGACAAAAATAACCCATGGCTAGTGCCAGGGACAAGCCAAGTTCTCATCCTCATGGGGAAAAATTTAAAAGCTATTTATGCTGTGTTAAACCAGATTACAGACTCACACAGGGCACTGCATGAAGTTAGAGGGTATTTTATTTAGTGCAAATTGGTTTGCTGACACCCTGGAAAGACTTTGGAAAAACCAGATGCCTGACAAACAAAAGCAGCAAGAGTGGAAATAAGGTGTGAGCTTTACCTTCGTCGCTGCTCTCCTTGGGACCAGCTTCTTCCAAACCCAAGCCAAAGAGATCTGAGTCATTTTTCAGTTTAAAGGAGGGGACTGTTGATTTCACAGGTTGGGGTGGCTTTGCCAGTGAGGTATCATCATCAGATATTTCAGAGAGATCTTCCCGCACTGGGAATTCATTCTAGAGAGAAGCAAAGGCAGACAACACTGACAAATGCTTCAACCAAAATCTCTAACCATTTTGCATACAAAAAGGTCAGATGTCAGCAGGTGGGGAGGAGGGAAGGAAATGCCAGCTGAACTAAGTTGTTATTGCCTGGAAATCAATGTCCTGGATCTCATGAGCTTTAATTTTTGCCTTGGTAAAATGCCTCAGTTGCACTGGTACTGGCAAGGGTGTTCTGAGAACTTCGCACTGGGGCTGCTGAAATCAAATTCCCAATATAAAGGGATTAAATGAGACATTCAACTCTGTTAGCTCACCAGCATCAGCTTCCTCCTGCCCTGGGGAGGCACCTCTGTTCTGGGGAACATCCAATCTAATAGACTGAAAACTCCCCTCCAGCCCTGAGCAACAAATGCTTTCTGCTGTGCAGCTCTGTGGGTCTCAGGTACCAGAGGCAGCAGGGCTGAAGAAGCAGAGTGTGTCTGCAGAATAATTCCCTTCATCAAGCCAAAAGGGAATGTGCTCCCAGGGCAAATCTGCCCCTTCAGCGTGGGCTAAAACCCAGGATGCTGCAGAGCCTGGAAATTACCCCAAAATCCTCCATCTTTGCATGATGGGAATGGCAATTCAGTTTCATGACCTTCTGATACCTGCCAACTGATCCTCTTCAGAATCTGTTAGCCAACCTCTTCTTGTATCTTTGTACGTGGATGGAAAATGGCCCTGCTGTGCTGCTGGTCAGGCAGTGCCCCCACCCTGCTAATGGCGATGGCTGTACTGGTGTGCCTGGCCAGTACACCCTGCAGTGGGAAAGCATTCACATGCTATGGAGCATTCCCTGGGTCAGGCATTCCTTGACACTGTTGCTTCCTCATCAATCCCTTCTCACTGGAGCATGCAAGAGATGGAAACTTGCTCCAAATACTTTTGGTTTCTTACTAAATTGTCAAGAAAAGCAGGAAGTTAAGATGCAAAATGAATAGAAAATTACTTCGTAAACAGCATGACACATGAGTAAGGCCAAAGAAACTGGGACAACAGTCCTTTCAACAGGATTCCACAATGATGCCAACACAGGGAAACCCCCTGAACACCAGCAAACCCAGATATCAGGACACCCCTGAACAGCCACTGCCCATCCCAAATCACTGCTAGCCCCATCCCAAATCACTGCTAGCAGTTTCCAGAGATTGCTCTGCAGGCTGTGAGTAGAGGTCGCCAAAATCAGGGATATCTCAAGCCATGCAGCAAGTTCTGACCAGTTCAGAGAAGAGGTGCAGGACAGGTGTCTTCTCCACCTGTAATACAGGGTAGGTGTGAGGGGACTCCTGGCGTATTTGTTTTAGCAGACACCTGCTGGCACATGCTGAATGTCACAGACATTCACACAGGACAGCTACCTCTACTGTCCTGGAAAGTCCTTCCCAAGCAGACCTTCCTTCTTCCCTTTAAGCTTTGCCAAGCAAATTTTGTGATGGCCTTTTTGTTGCTGGATTGACTGCAAGGAGCTCACTCTTTCTGGCAGACACACCCTTCTGCATGTTAAAGTTCATGTGAAAACCCAGTAGCTTTGCATTTCGTACCTCCCACACTGCTGGACTGCCTAAGAGTAAACAGCACAGTAAAACGCACAAGCACAAATCTTGTTTGTGTTTGTAAACACAAACCTCATGTCAGGGAAGGTCTAGGCTGGATATTAGGAAAAGGTTTTTCCCCCAGAGGGTGCTGGGCACGGCCCAGGCTCCCCAGGGAATGGGCATGGCCCTGAGGCTGCCAGAGCTCCAGGTGCATTGGGACAACATTCTCAGGGATGCCTAGGATGAGATTGTTGGGGTATCTCTGCAGGGCCAGGAGCTGGACTCAATGATTCTTCTGGGTCCCTTCCAACTCAGGGTATTCTATGGATCTGTGATTCTATGGGGTTCTTGCTGCCAGGTGGCTTCCATACTCAGAGCATGACTGGGTTTGTGCTCACATCAAACTCTGCAGGTTGCTTAGCACCTGCCTTGCTGCAGCTGCTGCTGAGGGAGGGGAGATCAGATGAAGTCTCTGCTCAGGGCAATGCCTCAATCCTTCCAGCTCAGCTTGGCACAGCTCACAGCAACATGGGCTTGTTATTTACCATTTTTTTCTTCTGGCTGTCAGAATCTTCACTTTCAAAGTCTGGGTCATCCATAACGAATGAGAGCATCTGAGTAGCTATTGGTCCCTCTTGATCACTGTCAGACTCCTCAGGCTTCTCCTCTTTGACCACTTTCTGCTTGGAAGCAAGTCCTTTGCTTTGGGCAGTGGCCTTTGAGGCCTGAGCTGCTGCTGTGGAGGCAGCAGCAGGAGCTGCCAGGCTCATGTTGCCCTTGCTGCTGTTGTTTCGTTCAGACCCAGAACGGGGAGGTAAACTGTCAGGAGGCTTCAGGTCAGTTGCTTTGGTCAAAATTGCTTCACTCTGGGGTTTCAGAGAATTTCTGGAAGACCTGAGAAGAAACAAGTTGTCAGAGCCTGTCCACCCTGTTCTGTGGAGCAAGGCACAGTTAATGGCTAAGCCTGCCTGAGGGCTGCATCATGCATCCCACTGGGAAAGGCAGTGCATCCTATAGGGGTGTGGAGTCAAATGCACCACTCAGGCTGAGGATAACCCTCGTGTCCCTAATCCTAACCCTCACCCCACAGGATGTGGTATGTGGAGAACATCATCGTTCCCCAGTACAGGGTGTGGTGAGTGACTCCACTCCCTTCACCCAAGACTTGACTCCTCTCTCCTCCCCACACCACCACAAACAGCCACTCTGGTGGCTGGTAGTTCCAGGCTCTTGCTCAAATTTGAGGAAAAGCATGCAGAACTGCCCCAGTGGCACAGGAGCACAGCGCTCCAAGGCATGGGGTAGGACACACCTCCAGTAACTACAGCCCCAGCTCACAGCTGAAGAACAGGCAGACAGAGACATCAAGACTTCCCAGAGGCCACACAGTCAGTGGCAGGATGGAGGAGAGATCCAGGTTTGCCAGCACAACCCACACTTCAGTCTATGCTCTGTACCTTTTTTTTTCCTGCTCTGTGTTTTTGTCTCCGTCAGATGTGAGGATGACCTTAGAGTCCTTCACCTCTTCCTCTTCCTCCTCCTCACTGGAGAGGGTGATGTTCTTGCTCGGCACCCGTTCTGCTGCCAGCGTTGGTCCACTGGGGATTTTGTCATCCAGATCCAGGTCGTCTTGGAAACCTGCCACCATGGGGTTCCCTCCAGGCGCCTCTCCATCACTGCAACACAGAGAATGATCAGACACAGCACCTCAGGAGGTGCTGGACAGACCTGCCTCCCCCCGCACAAAGACTGAGACTGGCCTGGCTTGTACAGCCAACTTCTGGGGACTGTCCTCAGCCTAGGGCAGCTGATGATTAAAGGGCTGGAGCACCTCTGCTCTGGAGACAGGCTGAAAATGGGGATAGTCAGGCCTGGAGAAGAGAAGGCTCCGGGGAGGTGTTAGAGCCCCTTCCAGTGCCTAAAGGGGCTCCAATAGAGCTGGAAAGGGACTTTGTGCAAGGGTCAGGAGGGACAGGACAAGGAGAATGGCTTTAAGCTGAAGGAGGGCAGGGTTAGACGGGATATTGGGAAGGAATTATTCCCTGTGAGGGTGGTGAGGCCCTGGGAAGGGGTGCCCAGAGAAGCTGTGGCTGCCCCTGGATCCCTGGAAGTGTCCAAGGCCAGGTTGGACAGAGATTGGAGTAACCTGGGATAGTGGAAGGTGTCCCTGCTCATGGCAGGGGCTGGAATGGGATGGGCTTTAAGGTCCCTTCCAACACAAACCAGCTGGTGATTTTGTGATTCTATGTGCTGCCAGCCTTCGCTTGCCACTATCCAGCTCAAGCTGGACCTGCTCCCTGCAGGCTGCAGCAGTGGCATGAGCCCCGCACCAAAAGGGCCACAGCAGGATGTGTCACAGAGCAGTTGCTGCCCCTCAAGCTGGAAATGAGTGGCTGGAGAAGGTGAGCTTCAGAGGTACAGAGAAGCCTGTTGCCACAGCTTCATCAGAACATGAAGCTCCATCCGCCATGCAAGGATCAGTCAGTCAAACCATGGGAACTGCCTGTCTTCATCCCCACATCCTGTAACTAAACCTGATCATACACTGTCACTGCTATGGGAGTTCACTGGCAGCTATTAGCTTCCTGGAACCATTTCTATTTCTGCAGTGCTCCCTGAAGCAGGCAGATACACAGACACCATAGCCAAGCTTTAACATTGCCCAAATTAAATTGACCTAAGGACACACTGCCAGAGCTGGGAGTCTGTCAGCCTCCCTGGATGTAGCACAGTTCTGTGTTCAAAGGCAGCTTGAGAGAGCTTTGCAGCTGAAATTGAGGATTCTTGTCTGAATGTCCCTAGGACTCAATTTTAACACTTTCTGAAAAATCTGCTCATGTCAGGAATATAGATATTTTCCCCAGGCTCAGCTGATGAGCCTCTGCCATCACCTTTCCTTGTTCTATTTGCTTCATCCACAAGAGATACCCAGCTCCTTCCTGATAACCCCACACTCAAGTCTCTGCTCTTTTAATGATGCCACCTGGATGGTACAAGCACAACCTTCTTTTTATACAGAGACAAAACCCATATTATAGCTTGGAACAGATTAGATTGTACAGACATAAACAAAACCCTAAAATCCTTTAACTGGAAGTAAGCAGTGTTCCCAGCACAGGACAAGCACTGGAAGACAGTGGAGTATGGTGTGCGGGTGAGATGAGAAATACACTAAACACAGTTGGGATCACGGCAACTGCTCACTGGCTCCTCTACATGTCTGGGTACTGCTTGACAAGACAGTTTTAAAGAGTTAATACATCTGCCAACAGACAATGGAGTTGTTTGTGACAATGGGACAACAGTGATCACAACCAGTGCTTGTCTGGGCTGGAGTGCTAAGACCAGGACCATGCCCTCCCTCTGCTCTTGGCATGGATCCCTCTGCTCTCAGGACCAGCTCTCAGTGCCCTACTGAGCAGGGCCAGGCTGCTGAAGAGCCCCTTCATCACTAACACTGCTGTTCTCACACCATGCCAGGATGGAGGCACACAGCCCAGCCACATAAAGGAGAGGAAAACTGGTGCCCAAGCAGCCCTCAAGGCTGGAGGAATGACAAATGAGTGATTCCTGAGGTTTTCAAAGCACTGGCAGGGTTTTCTCTTGAAATGCACTGAAAAGAAAATGGAGTTGCATCCTAAAAAAAACGGCAGGATATTATTCTAAACTAGATACACTGCCTTTCTTCAACACATCACTGCTCTATTAGGCACAGGGGCTCTTAAGAAATTGCTGCCACTGTCCTTCCAGACTCCACAGACTTGCAGCATTTCCAGCTTTCCCAGTCCAAATGGGTGTACACCCCACTGTGTATATCCCCTCACCAAAGTGGGTCACGTCCTTCCGCAGTGAGAACCCTGCCTCCATCTCCAGCCAACACAGATCACTGAGCGACAGCGTAAGAGCAGAGCAGTGGAGTGAATATACATCAAGAAAATCACTGCTTCAGTATAAACAGGCTCTGACAAGGCAAAACTAGGATCAGCTTGTGGTCCTGAGCTTCCAGCTGGAAGGAAGGCAAAGCATGCAAACCCAAGCACATTGCATCGCTCCCTGCAGCCCTTGAAGCACTGCCAAGCTGGCATGAGCACTGAGCTAGGGTGTCTGCAGGTGCAGGTACCCCCCAAAAATGATGCTGCTCACTGAGGTCCACTCTGAGCTAGTGACCACAGAGCCTGCTGGGGTGTCCTCTTGTGAGCCTCCAGTGTGTCACTGATTGGCTGCTGGGGAGGAAACAAACCCTTCTGCAACCTGAGCTCACAGCCTCAAACCTGTCTGGGCCATGTTCCCACAGCCCTGGGAGCTCAAGGGCTCCTGCCACATACTTTTGTGGGGCTAAAGAAAGAGAAAAAACCCAAGCTCTAATAAAGCAGGTAAGCTGAGGGAATCCCACGCTGCAGGATGAGCCTGCGTGGCTGTTCTAGGAGATGCTGGTCTTCTACTGTGAACCCTCCCTCCCTTGGGCTAGCACAGCTGGGCATCACGGAATCCATAATAGATCCATAAAAGCAAAGAACCACTTCAAAGCCCTTCAGATGTAAGGACACAGACATCTAATCCATGTTTAAGATAAATGTCTAAGGATGCAGAAAAGAAAGATCAGGAACACTGTCAGGTAAAGCATAAACTGGCTTTCAGACACCTTCAGCCCCTCCAGGGACCCAGGCCCCCAGACCCAGCAGGAGCCAAGGGCGAGATGCTTTGGAGCCAGATTAGGTCCTCTGGTGCACTCACATCCATGCTGGCTCAGGGCATCAGGTTAAAGAGCAGCAAATTAAGTTCTGGAACAGCAAATTGGGAGAGTGAAATACCTTCCTAATTAACTGGTAAAGAAACTGATTCTGGGAGTTCTCTACTGCAAGTCAGAGAACCACAACATGCCATTGAACAAAACCCAGGATGCCACTGCAGGCCTGGGGCATGCCAAGCTGAACAAGGTGCCCCTGCTGCCAAGAAGGCCAATGGTGTCCTGGTCTTCATGCGGCAAAGCACTGCCAACAGGTTAGGGAGGTGATGCTGCCCCTGTGCTCTGCACTGGTGAGACCACAGCTGGAGTCCAGTGCACAGCAAAGAGAGAGTGAATCCAGTGAAGGGCCATGAGGATGATTAACTGACTGGAGCATTGCTCACATGAGGAAGGGCTCTCCCACATGAAAGCCAGGACTGCTTAGCCTGGAGAAGGCTTGAGAGGACCTTATAAAGGTATTTAAACAGCTGAAGGAGGTACAAAGAAGATGGAAACAGGCTCTTTTCAGTGCTGCCCAGTGCCAGGACAAAAGGCAAAGGACACAAATTGTAACTCAGGAGGTTCCCCACGAACATCAGCAAACACTTTTTCCACTGAGAGCATGCCTGAGCACTGGCATGGGTTGCCAGAGAGGTTGTGGATTCTCTGGAGATATTCAAAACCCATCTGGAAATGGTTCTGGGAAACCAGTTCTGAGTGGCCCAGGATGAGGGGGAGGTTGAACTGGATGGCCCCCAAGCTGCCTTCCAACCCTGTGAATGTACCTCAGTACACTGAGGTGTTCTTGGAGCTCCCTGCAGGACTCCTGCTCACAGTCACCAAGGCAATTCTTCTTGGGTAGGAGAAGTAATTTCACAAATTCTCAAAACATGACCCATTCTTCTGCCACATCTTCAATGACACTTCTGTCCTGGAGCTTACCCTTGGCTCCAGCACACCCAGGCATGCTGGTGAGCTGTGTAAGATCAACACTCAGGTACCTGCTTCAAAATGAGCACAAGACCTGAATGCATCTTGCTGGGACATTCTCAGGCCTTGTTCTTCACTCAGATACAGGGGAAAAGCAGCTTCCAGGATTCTAGTTTTTAAAACCAATAAAATCTCCCCAAGGTTTGAGTGATTTCACAGATCTACTGTGTTCTTTAGGTCAGAGATAAATTTCTGCAGCAGATTTTATGGGAATTACAACCACCTCCTCACTGCAGCAGAAGCTGATTATCGAGGACAGTGCTTACAGAACTGGAATGTTGTTCCTAGCTACCGTGGGGCTGTAACTGACATCCTGAAAGAAAACAGTTATTGTAGGTGATGGTCAAAACCACATCTGCATCTCTGAATTTCTGCACATCTGGCTTATTCTAGTAGGTCCTTTTTGGCAAGAAACAGAATGGAAAATTGCCAGACCACTGAGAAAACCGCGTGACATAGAGAAGAAACCGGAGCAAGCCATGGATGCCAGGTTGCAGAGGAGTAATGAGCATGTGAATTTGCAGGGATGTGCTGCAAGGTCTTCTCCCAGGGAAACAGCTGTTGTGACTGCACTGGGTATCACTGTGAGCAAAGGATGAACTCTAAACAAAGGAGCAGGGTTCTCGCACCCCTGTCCAACATCCTGTCCCACATGTTTGACTTTTTATACAGTTTAACACTTATTTGCCGCCACTGACTGACACTCTGGAGCAGAGAAACTTTTGTGAAGGATCAGCCTCCCACTCGCAGTAGAACTGCAGCTTCAGAGCTCTGAGGGACCCAGTCCCTCAGAAGGTCAGGCTTGGCTCTTCTGACAATTCCTTGTTAAACCCAGAAAAATATCTCAGCTCTGCCACAGCCACGAGCAAGACACTTTGTAGGCCAGCATGCTGCCAGCAACCACCACTTTTTTCTTGCCTTTTTTATTTAGTTTTAATAAAACATCCACGTGTTCTGCCATCACAAGGAATGATGATTCAGGCTGACCTGCATTACACAGGCATTGAGCCTCACAAACAACACTGGTAAAGTTCCTGTGGTTGAAGTAGAGAACACTGGGTCATGACAAGGATGTCAGAAGAGGCAGAATCCACCACATTCACAGATGAGCAGTGTCTGTGCTTAATTACTCTCCTGGTTAATCCAGTGTTGACAACAAGAGGCAGCAGGCAAGAAATATTCTGAGCAAAGGGATACAGAGCCTGAGAGTATGCTTAGGTCACCTCTTAAGAGACAGTCTACCTTCAGACGGCTCACCGCACATCCTCTTGTCTGAGCAGCTCAGTACACACAATCCCCTTTTATTTTTTTTGGTTAAAAAACATCAAAGCCAGGAAAAGAAAAAAAGGGAAAAAAAAGAGAAAATACAGCTTATGGCATAAGCACAGCTCTGCCATTTTAAGGAGATAATTATAGAATCACAGCCTGGTTTGCATTGGAAAGGGCCTTAAAGCTCACCTTGTTCCAACCCCCTGCACTGAGCAGGGACATTTTCAACTGGATCAGGTTGCTCAGAGCCCCATCCAGCCGGACTGGGAATGTTTCCAGGGATGAGGCATCCACCACTTCCCTGGGCAACCTGTGTCAGGGCCTCACAACTCTTGTAGTAAAATCCTTCTTCCTTATACCTAGTCTGAATCTCCCCTCTTTTAGTTTAAAACCACCATTTCTTGTCCTATTGCAATAGGCCCTGCTAAAACCTCTGTCCTCATCTTCCCTTAAATACTGAAAGGCCGCAATAACATCTCCCCAGAGCCTTGTCTTCTCCAGGTGAACACCCCCAGCTCCCCCAGCCTGGCTCCAGAGCAGAGGGGCTCCAGGCCTTGGAGCATCTCTGTGGCCTCCTCTGGACTCTCTACAGCAGCTCTACTTCCTCCTGATGCTAGCCCTCAGGGCCAGAGGCAGCTCTGCAGGTGGGGTCTCACCTGAGCAGGGCAGAACTCCCTCTCCCCTGCTGCCTACGATGGGGATCAGCCCAGGGCACTGGGGGTTTCAGGGCTGGGGCAGGTCCAGCTCTCACCCATCAGCACCCCCAAGTCCTTCTCCCCAGGGCTGCACTCAATCCCCTCACCCTCCAGCCTGGACTGATCCGAGAGGTTGCCCCAACCCAGGTACAGCAACTTGAGCTTGGCCTTGGCAAACCTCATGAGGTTCCCATGGGCCACTTCTCTTGTTTCCCAGGTTCTGGATGACATCCCATTATTCAGGAGTGTCACCCAACACTACTCAGCTTGGTGTTATTGGTAAACCTGATGAGGGCGTTCTCAATCCCCTTGTTTAATGGATGAAGTCCATGTCCCAGTACAGCTCCTGAGGGACACCACCCACCTTCAACTGGACATTGAGCCATAGATCACTACTCTCTGGATGTGAATATCCAACCCCTTCCCTATCATCCATTAAATCTCCAATTTAATGAGAAAATGCTGAGAAGAAACACTAGACACAGAGAAAAAGAAAGGCACCTCCTAAGAGTTTTTTTGATTCTGCAGGCAACCATGCAGTGACACCCCCAAAGGAGCATGACTTTCTCCATCCTTCCTTCCAGAATCCCACAGAGCTATAGAGTGCTCCCAAGTGTCCTCCACCAAACCCCAAACCCCTTTATAGTGCCTCAGGAATGACATTACCAAGTCACAGAGGAACTTGGCCACACTTTGTGCCTCTGCAGAAGGAAAATATTCATTAAGCAAAACATAGTATCCCTGCAAAGTGCACCACGTTCCAGACGGAAAAGATCTCAAATGATTTTGGTGTGTTTGGCCAGAAGGAAAATCCCCTCCTGACCCAAAGGGCCCAGCGGTTTAATCTGAGCACAAAGCAAGACAGCAGTACCAGGAAGGTGATAATCTGCTTTTCATTATGTTCCTCCTTCCCAGGGAGCAGTGTGTGTCACTAAATGGGAAACAGTGAATGCTATGACTGACCACAGCACAGCCAGAAAGCCTCTGGGGCGGCTAACTGCTCTGGAATCACTGAATGGTTGCACCACGTTAGCCAGGCTGCACATCCAGGTGTGTCCCTGCTGGGGACCTGCCCTCCCTGCTGCCACCCTCCCTTCCTTACCTTTCACTATCCACATGGTGTTTGGCCTGTGGTTTCCCTTTGTCTTTCTGCGGTGCTGGGTCTTCCAGAAAGCTGTGGTCCAGGCTGTCCTCAGGAACAAAGTCCTCCACGCTCTGTACCTTGGCAGGGGCTGCAGGGTTGGGGGGAGGAGTGGCAGCAGCAGGATCTGCATTAGTGACAGGATTCGTAAAACATTGGTGTCACTACAAGCAAGACAGAAATTGGCTTCTTCCAGATCTCTGCTGCCCAGGGTGGCAGCAGCCATGAGGCAGGACCCTGGCTCCACAGCGAGGGAAGAGGAAGGTTATGAACAAAATATAAAACAGCCCAGAGTCTGACATGAAGGCATGCACAGATCATGGCTGCTGTGGTTTAGAATGCACCAGGCTGACCCAGGCTTTTAGATGGACTGAAAACCTCCCTGGCAAGGGTCGGATCTGCTCTCCAGGGAAAGCTATGACTGACTGTACCACAGGTTTTATTATACCTGTGCTATGTGCACTGCTCCTGGGGGATGTCCCTTCACTATTCTCTTACCTTTTCCACACTGTTCAGCTCACCCTCTCCTATCCTCTTGCTTTTTTCAGTTGTAACTGTCCAAGGCAGAATTGTTCACATTGTGCCTTTAGATGTTTTGTGTAAACAAAAGCTCAAGAGCTACCTCAAATAGAGAGTGACTTTAATACAGTTTATCTGTAGAAACACTTTTACCCATCTTTAAGGTATCAGGATGAAAACTCAGGAAATTAGCATAACTAAGAAGCCTGATGATTAACCTTTCCAGAATTTGCAATACTCAATGTTTTTCCTCTGCTTATGCTGCACTTCACATCTAAACTTTTCTTTTGGGTAAAACAAGACTTGTGCCTTTTTTTTCTAGATTTTGCTCTCCTTAGCACAACTTTCAGATTGCTTCTGCATACCAACAGTACCACTAATGCCACAGAGTAGCATTGGTGTAAGCTAAACCACAGCCAGAAGAATTACTACTCCAAGACTTCAAGAGAAATCTTAAATAGTAGCTCCCAGAAAAACCAAGTGTTACTTGGTAGCAATGATTTTTTAGCTGCTTTCCAGTGAATTGGTGCCTGGGTACATTCCAGTGGAGGTGCAGGCCCTTGGCACACCAGTGAAACCTTGCAACACTGACACATCAGCTCTTCCTGGCTGCCTGTTGCAACTGCCCCTAAGCATTCCGAGATATCAGGGCTGAAAGTCACAAGCCCAAACCAGCTGTCAAGCTAAGAAAGAGTTAAAAAAAGAGAAGAAAAAGAAAAACCCCAAACCCAATCACTGTAACACTGGTAGGAGACCACTTGTCTTTTTTTCTACAGATCAAAATGATAAAGGTTTTTTTTTATCGACAAGGAATTTCAAACATCTGCTCCCCTCTTTGGTTTTTGTTTTGTTTTCTCTGGGTAGGAAGAGTCATAAATAAACCAAAATGGGTGCATTGTGTCATATCTGGGAAGAGACACAGGATGCAGAACACTGTGTGCAGATCTAAAACCAGACCATTTCAACATCTGAAACTGCAACCCGTGTCCCCAGCACCTCCTCCTTTCTCTCTGTGGGTGTCTCAGAAGCACTGTGAGCCAGTGTGAGAAGTATTTCCAAAGGGTGACTCAAACCATGCCATGATTTTTAGGCAGTGCCAGCTCTGCAGCTCCAGTTAGCTCTGCAAACAAAGTGAATGTGACAGGCAAATTACGGTCCAGATCAGTAAAATTACATGCAACAAACCCTCGATGCCTCTGCCTGGCACTTTGTTCAGCAGGGTCTGGACCGAAGGCTGCGCTGCTGCAGTGAGTACCAGTGCTGAGGCAGCAGCCGAGGACTCCCTCCGCCCAGACCTGCTCTGAAGGAGCAGATTTCCCCAGAGGGGGATCTGCTGTGGAGCCTGGACCTACGTGACCACTTCTGGCTGAATAACCTTTAAACACAGTGTTCCGCTTCTCTCCGTTACGCACAGGAGCCCCTCTGGACTACCACACGTGTGCAAGGACGGCACTTCAAATAGCTTCTCTAGTAATTTTTTTGCTATTCAAGAGGTATTTTTGCTCCTGGTAAGAACTTGACATTTTACTTATTTTATTAGTGTCTCCCGTATGTTCAGGATCTTCCTCTTAAGCATGCTACAGCCACCACCCAGCTGGCTGGGCACAGTCCTCATCCAGCACAGAGACAAAACAAAATGCTGATCAGGAGAAAATAGAGAATGACAGCCCAAGTCTCCCTGGACATCCGTTGCACAAGCATGGTGCCTGTGGCCTGTGGCCTTCACACACCTGTCTGCTCAGCCTCTCACAGGGAAAAAATGAAATGAAAACTGGAAGGCCTGTGGGTCACATCCTGCCAGGACAGGGCACCAGCACCTACCTGGCTGGGGAGGAGTGGGCTCAGGTGCGGGGGATGTCCCGAAGAGCCGTGCGATGATGCCACGCTTGGGCGGGGTGGCTGCAGCTGGGGGGGCCGCGGGAGCTGCGGCAGGTGCGGGGCGCTGCGGGGCCTCGGGGACAGGCACTGGTGAGAAGGATGAGGTGGGGTCAGGAGAGATGGTGGCGCTTGTGGCAAGTGGCAGCGGCGGCTGGGGGGTGCTGGGGCTAGAGCTGCCTGTCGATGCAGAGCTCGGAGGTACTATGGGTGACTGGGAGCCGGAGGAGGGGCTCTGCCCGTTCGTTGCTAGTGGTGATGTGTGTCCTTGGCTTCGGGCTTCCATCATTTCCAGAAACCTGTGGGGAAGATAAATTACAAATATAAGGAATGGTGAATCTCAGAGTCCCAGACTGGTTTGGGTTGAGAGGGACCTTAAAACTCATCTCGTTCCAACCCCTACCTTGGGCAGGGACACCTTCCACTAGGCCAGGCTTCTCCAAGTCCAACCTGGCCTTGGACACTTCCAGGGATCCAGAGGCAGCCACAGCTTCTCTGGGCACTCTATGCCAGGACCTCCCCACCCCCACAGGGAAGAATTTCTTCCCATCCAACCCTGCCCTCTGCCAGTTTAAAACCATTGCCCCTTGTCCTGTCACTATCTGCCCATATAAAAAGTACCTATCCTTCCTTTATATAAGCCCTTTTCATCTGGCTGTGTGCTGAGCTGGGAGGGTATGGGTCTGCTTCCAGCTGGGCTTGGGAGGGTATGGATCTGCTTCCAGTGACACTGTGACTCCCTGGGTCACAATAAATCTGGTTTACCCACATGAGCTGAACTCACCCCACCTGCATTGAGGTGTGGAGAATCCCAACCTGCTGTGCAGTACACGATGAAACCTATATTTGCAACACTACTGGGAACTCCCTGAATAGACAGACTATAACAGCATGCCAGGGCTTGAAAAACCTGAAGTCAGTTGTTGGACATGTCTCTAAAGGAGTAAGTGCTGTAGGAATGGCACATTTTTACATTCTGCAGAACAAACCATAGTACTCAAGAAAACTGCTGTAATAACCTCTTTATCAGCCAAGAATGGATTTGAGAGGAGAATCCTTGAATATCCAAAGAAAAGAGCTGTCCTGAGGGCTCAGAGAAGACTGACTGACATTACCCTTCTCGCAGGGTGCAGATCCACATGCAGGCTCTCCCATGCACACACTCCCCCTCTGTGTGAGAGGCCCTGGAGCCAAGTAGCAGGAGCTCTGGAGCAGGTTGTGGTCCTGGCTGGGTTCCCAACTGGAAGAACATTAAAGCCTGTACCACTACAGAGAGTGAAAAGCTCTTCCCTTTTCCAAAAGAAACCCAAGCCTAACCCAAGCCTCCCTCTGCAGCCTGCAGGGTCAGCAGCCTGTTTCACACACTGTGTGCAGAGAAATGTAGACAGAGACAATATTTTGCCATGAAATGGTCTGAAAAACAGATCTGCCACATGCTGCACAGCTGAGAGATACAGAGAGGACACCCAAAGTGAAGCATCCTGTCTAATATCCAGGACATCCCAATCTTGCCTCTCATTTCATTAAGCTTAATGAATTTGTGCATAGAGGCTCTGGATTCAGCTGGTTCTGCAAGACAGACTTTGGTTGTTCTCCAGGCAATGAGAGTGTGAAGGGAGAGCCTCCTCTCCCACACAGAGCATGACCTTGTCCTTCAGGGACCTGAGCCAGCCAGAACCTTCCCTGGACTGACTGCTGAGCAGAATGCAAACAGTGGGGGCTAAGAGACTCTAAGCCTTGAGATATGATTTCCTATTTTAAGGCAGTAACCTGATATACTTTTAAGGAACAAAATAATATACTTTGTGACCAGCAGTGTCTGGAGCCTTAGGGAACAATAGCCCCAGGAAGCTGTTACTTGAATTGGAAAACCAGCACTCCTTCCTAACTAAGTAACTGGCTAAAATGGAGATAAAGGGCAGAACTAAAAACCAGACTTAGTTAGGCAACATAAACAGACAGGGACAAGACACAGATAGAACTGGATGATCCCAAGTAAAAAAAAGAGGAAGAAATTCAACAGTACAAACAAAATCGTCATCTACTCAAGGATGAGGAAAAGCGTTTTTGCTTCCAGTTCTCCACATGAGAATGGCTGGGAAAGACTCGCCTCGCTCATTCTGGAAGTCTGGATTAAGGACTGCAATCCCAACCATGCCAGAGCCTGGCTGTCACATGCTGTCCATGCTGTGATATCCAACCCATACCTGCCCTGATGCAGCTCCAGCCATTCCCTGGATCCTGTCCCTGATCACAGAGAGCAGAGATTGGTGCTGCACCTCTGCTACCCCTTATGAGGAAGTGGCAGTCTGTCAAGGCACCTACATCAGTGCCATGCTGTGGTGTTCTCACTGATGCTTCCACCAGGATCCGGGCCAAGACTATGCACCTATTCCACCCAGAACACTGGCTACACCAACATAAACTCCTGGCAGAGCTGAGCTCAGAGTATGTGATGCAGCATCCAGTCCCCATCCTCCCTCTCCTGGGGCGAGCTGCACGACAACACGTTCTACTGAAAATGATGCATGGATTTGTCATGCACCAGAGAAAAAACATAAAGGAGTTTAACTCCCGCACTGAGCTCTGTGGAGACTGCATCAGGTTGGTTTGGAAGGTGCACAATACATCACACATGCTGCAAGAACATGATAGTGTGTGCTCAATACCTCTCCATCACTGAGCTCCCTTCCTGAGGAGGGGGGGCCATGGCTCCACATCCTCCAAGCAGGGTACGCATGGCGTCTGTGGGGTGGGAAAGAAACCACGAGGCCCTGCAATCCAGCCCTCATCCAACAAAGCTAAGGCTCTTTATCCCCAAACCATGTGAACTGCCATGGCCTGCAAAGCTGTTTGTGAGCTTTGCCTGCATACAATGTGCAACTCCTCGGCTCCACATCACATGTGCTGAGTGCTGAATTCTGCCATTCGTCCTCTCCCAGCTTTGATCCAGGCCTTCTGGTGAGCCAAAGACAGGAGAGCTGAACAGCTCTGCTTTGTGGTACTCACTCCTCCTCCTCCCAAGACCCACTCAGCGTTAAAGACTCCTGCCTCCCAACTGTGAGGAGAGATTAATCCCAGATGATCTACACACACCCCTGTTCCTGTTTATAGCAACAGCAATCCTGGATGGAAGCCTGCAAGCCTAGGCACTGCTGCCCCCGGCAGCCAAGGTACTGCTGCCAGCAGTACTTGCTCTCCTGACTGTCTGTGGGAATACCTAAATCACCAACACGGTGTGAAACCAGAATGAACAACCTCTGAGCCTCAAGTTGCTGAGTCCCACCATCGAGGCAACTGGCTGACTCAGGTAGAATAAGATGATTGTACACTGAAGATTTGGGAACAAGGAGACACAAAGAATGTAGAGTCACATCAGTATACAGAATATGAAGCTCAAAGAATAGTTAAAGCTGGACTCAACAAAGCACAGGAAACTCTTAACAATACCAGAGTATTTGAAGATTTACTGTATGTGGTTCTACCAAAGCTGCCCATTTTGGAAACAACCTGCTTTGTTCTGGGAAAGTAGCCAGCTCCAGAGGGAGGGAAGGCTGCAACTACCACCTGTTTCTCCTCCAGAAACACATGAAATTTAAGAGCTGGAGGAAAAAAAATCCGCTACATAACTGAAGTATAAAGAGTGTCATCCTTCCCTCCAGCACAACCAGACTGGGGCATAAAACACATGCAGGCTTTGTCTGCACCTGTGCTCCTGTACCTTTGTCACCTGTGGTGTGTGAAGGGCATAAAAACAGAAGACAGCAAGTTCTTTAGTAGGAAGATACAAATGGTTATTTGGGGACAGCACAACACAGACTCTTGCCCCAGCACAGCACTGAGGACAGCTGTGACACATGTGCTTCATGTCACCTTGACCAGCTCCAACTAGACACATGGGCCAAGCCTTGTGCTGTGACACTGGGGAAATCAGGGTGGTCTGACACTGGTTCTATCTACACAGGCTGCATAAACCAGCTTTGCTGAGTTTTTATAGCCAGATCTCCTGTGAGGGAGGTGGGTGGAAAACCAGCACACATTAAATGCTGTCAGCAAGCTCACAGTAATTTCCAGGATGGAGGTGTCTAAGCATCCTCCACACTTTGAAAATACTACATAATGCATGAATGCTTTCTCTGGCTTTACACACACTCCTCATAGGCACAAGTGTGTCTGTTTTGGGAACACACCAGGCCAAACCTACCATGTGTCTGTTTTTTCTCAGATTCTACACAATCTGTCCATTCCTTGTTCTATCCATCAGTCCTTTAGAAAAGGACTCACTCAAAACCTTACTGTGGAATAAGCAGCTTTGTGCCCACTCTGGACGTAGCAGACCAGGTCCTACTAAAGCACAAGGTGAACTCACACCTGAGCAACCTTTATTCCATTGGGATACAGAGACTGCAAATATACCATGCACGTCCAGGTGGGTCATCTGTCCTCACTCACAGGGGCTCCTTATTTGCCTTTCAATCCTTCCATTATAGACCAAGTAACAAGTCCAAAACATCCTCAAACTCCTGAATAATTCACTGGTGGTTGGACCTGCTCGCAAGAGGAGACTTTTATGCAATTTTAAAGATGAGCACGCTCTGTGGGAACAAAAATTCATCAGGGCCTGAGGTTACTGTTGCTCTGCTCCCAGGGCAAACACAAAAAACACAAAAGGACTTGTTAGCCTCACAATTCCTAAAATTGTCAGTGCTTGAGTTCATTTAATATTGAAGATAGGAGCAGCCTAAAGCTTTTTGGCTCCTGGTTCTAATGTGCTGTGATAAATTGTTCAAGTGTATTTCATGTGGCAAGAAAGGCTCTGGGTTATTTTATTAATTGTGAAAATGAAGATTAATTGGCTGGATGACATCATTTTAACTGGGGTTAGCAAGTGTTAGATTTCCACGTTTGTTTTGGGCTAATTAAAGGTACTGCCTCAATCCCCCTAGCCCAAGTCCCTGAATGTAGAATCAACAGCCAAGCAGGTTTAATTCCTGCTGTCATCCTGTTTTCCACCTGACAAAATGGATGCAGCAGGATAACTCCCTGCTCCATAAAATACAGGACATGCTCCATGTCCCCACTTATCAAGCAAGACTGACTGATGACAGGCTCAGATGCACTTAATGCAGCACCCCCAAAAAACATGACCTAGATAGAGTCCCATTCCAGTTCAGGCTGGCTCCTGACCTGTCTGATGACCACAAGGATTCACAGCAAGTGGAGAAGATAAAAGTGGGGCAAGAGGAAGAGAAAGCAGGAGTGGGTTTACTTTCCCATCTGGTAATTCAGCCTGTAGCTGGTGTCATTCTGGACCTGTATTTCCATACAGTGGAGGATACCAGAGAATAGCTCCAGCAGCAGCTCCTCCTGCCACTGTGCACGTGTTACTCAGCACCACGGTCTTCCTGAAATTATGAGCTATGCTCAATGTGGAAAAAAACAACAGGGCAAATAAAACCCCAACCCCATAGCCAATGATTCTGCAATAAAGCTGTCTCTTTGGGGAACGTGTCTCCCCAAAGCAGAGTCCTCAGCAAGAGAACCCAAATGCCTGTCTGCAGTCACTGGTCTGGCACCCACATGGTGAGAGGAGACAGCCTCAAGTTGTGCCAGAGGAAGTTTAGGTTGAGTATTGGGGAAAATTTCTTCACCAAATGGGCTGCCCAGCCCTGGCACCCTTCTGTGGGGGAATGGGCACACTGAACATACACAAGTTTTCCTTGAAAACAGAAGATAAGCTGGGTACAATTAAAAATGGACAAATTGAGCAAATTAGGTACAAATTCAGAACATCATAAAAGTCATTACTGTTTGTTTAATAAGAATTCAAGAACTCAAAAAGGGCTGAAATGTTCTTTTAGCAGCATTGAAAATGTAAAGTCTGAAAGCACAGGGACAGTACCACAGCCAGAGGTGTGTCAGGCTGTGAGGAGCCTAAACACAGGGAAAGAACTGGAAGCAGACTGTGTCTCCCACAGGCACATCCAGGCACTGGCTGCTCAGGCTGGCTTACGTAAGGCGGAAGAGGCAGCATCGTGTGCCACCTTGTGTTGTCTCTGGGATCCACATTTTGGATCAGTGACGTTTTGTCCTTAGATCCCTCCCGCTGCAGCAGGAGGAAGAGCTCTTGTTCTCTTTCAGTTCTCACTGAGCCGAATTTAGCACCGGTCATTGTGACAGAGCAGCTACCAGACATACACAGGGGTGAAGGGAATAACCGAGATGTCCTAGCGCTGTCACCTTGCTGTGCTCTGTGCCCTGATTTTATGGCAGGAGAGCAGGAATGGCTCCGAGGAAGTGCTACAGCAGCCACACCATGGCCTGTGACCCCAAATATCTGCAGTCATCTCCCCTTGCTGTGCAATTTGGGTGCCCCATGGCAGAACTCCAAGTGCTGTCTGAACTTAAGCAACTAACACAAAGGCCTCGTGACAGGAGGTATGACAGGTGGAGTCTTGTGACAGGAGCTGTGACAGGTGAGGGCCAGGCTCCTCTACCAAGCAATAAAAAGGAAAAAACAAAAGAGACCTCAAGTTGCACCAGAGGAGGTTCAGGTTGGATATCAGGGAAACTTTCTTCACAAAAAGGGCAGCCAGACTTTGTTATAGACTGCCCTGATGGTGGTGGAGCTATCATCCCTGCAGTGTTTGAAAAACGTGGATGTGGCCCTTGGGGACATGGCTGCGTGGTGGCTTTGGCAGTGCTGAGTTAACAGCTGGACTTGATGGGCCATTGAGCCTCACTGCATGGGCTGATAAAATTCCATCATCCCATTGGGAGATGCTCCGCCCAGAGGGAGCAGTCAAGCATTCCTACCTGGCTATAATCCGACAATTGGAACACCACAACAGCCTTTTCCCACTGCATTCCCAGAGGAGCAGCTTTCTTCTCCACTGCATTCCCAGAGGAAGACCAGGCCCATCTACACCAGCCCTGGTGCTTCAGAGGAAAACTCCACCCTTCTACAGGATCAATGCTCCAAGAGAACCACAGCTGGCACTGCAGGAGGGCTGCAGCCACCACTGAATGGGACTGCTGCCACCACCCTGACCCACAGGGTGTAAGGTCATGTTCTGACTCTGTCAGTGTTGTTTTGTATTACTGCATTTTTATTTTTACTTTTAATGTTTTTTTCCTAATAAAGAACTGTTACTCCTACTTCCATAAGAGCCCCTTAATTTCAAAATTATAATAATTTAGAGGGAGGGAGTTTGCATTTTCTGTTTCAAGGGAGGCTCCTGCCTTCCTTAGCAGACACCTGTCTGCTCAAACCAAGACACCTGGTAATCCTAAAATGATGGGCATCTGACAAGCATGGATGCAAGGACCTTCCCAAGCCCTAATAATGAGCACTGCAGACCTGCCTCACCACTGCAAGCTCTGATTCCCATCACACACTGTTGTGTCCACATGTACTCTGTTTCCCAGCCCAAACTGTTTACTAAGGTTGAGGCTTTACCCAAACCTGGGTTCTCTGACATATGAATGTGAGTATTTCTTTAAATTAGGTCTTTGGCTATTAAACTCGAGCCTGGAGACCTCCTGCAGGGATAAAAACTGAGTGTAAGAAGTGCATATCTTTCAACTCCGGGGCTGAAGTAACCCCTTTGCAGCTCATCTGTCCCACAGAGGTGCCGTTTAAACAAACAGACTCTGTTTCCACCTGGGGTACAGAGAAAAACCTTAAAAACCCTAATATAGCACTCTTAGTCAGTGTGATCAAAGTACTGACACATGACACTCCCTGGTGCTTTTCTTTTGGGATCCATGCCTCTAGCCAGGAAGCATCCAGGGGTATTTTAAAGCCCTTTCTCTAAAGAAGTGCTATTTTCTGAAAGTGAAGAACTTTGGCTTCAGTACAGATATGAACATGCAGGAGCTGGCCAGCTGCATAAGGATGTCACTTTATTTGCTAAACCAGAATCCTAGAGAAAAGTCTTACTTTTAGTATTTCAGCAACTCCTCCTTTGTCAGGCTCTGATATTTCTGAGGCCATGTTAAGCTAATCTGCAGCCTGACAGTGCCAACAGCCTCCCAGCAGGGCAGTGTGGTCACACTGGGTGGGATGATCCAGTCTAATACCTAATTCCTAGTGGCTGGAACTAGGAGGTCTGGCCACCCCTCCACCACTACCACACTGCTGCTGCTGCCGCCTTTAAGATCTAAGATCTCTTCTCAGAGCCAGCCCAACACAGACTAATCCTGAGGTAGATATAGCAAAGATAGATTTCACAGTCACAGAGTCTCAGACTAGTTTGGGTTGGATGGGACCTTAAAGCTCATCTCATTCCATGCCCCTGCCACTGGCAGGGACACCTTTCACTCGACCAGGCTGCTCCAAGCCCCATCCAAACAGTTTTTCTGCTGGATTTGTGAGCTGAAGTGACACGTATGGAGACCCAGCACACGCTAAAGCTGCTGGAAGGGCAAGAGGTGGCCAAACAGCAAGATCTTGTGCTGTGAGTTTGAAACAGCTCTACCAACTTCTGATTCTATTAAGCATCCTCCCATTACTGAAGCAGTACAAACAAAAGTATGGACAACCATCTGACAGCACAGCCCACGCAGCCCAGTCCTTTGAGTAGGGACATCAAGAGAAGTGCTGAAGGCATGAGGTGACTAACTAGTCCCTCAGGAGGAGAATGAGGTGAATGCTCTGGAAACAGCATTGCTTTTGTGAATTGGGGTATTTCAATGCCCTCCAAGGAAAACATGCTGAACAAGGTTATAGAACTTGAAACTTGGTCTGAAAAATGCTTATCCAAAAGCCTGTGCATGAATATTTCATAATCATCGATTCCACTTTCCAAACAAAAGCTGCCTGTAAATAATCTTTTTTCAATACATTCTGAGGCTGACTTTTCTGGCTTGCACACCACTGCAATAAAGGCCTTGTGATGGGAATTCACAGAACATGGATTCCTGTTCACTGTGCTACAGGTGTATTAGCTTTATGGGGCTAAAGCTGGCAAACACTATTACAAGCAGCCAAGCACACAGCCAGGGCGCAGAACATACACAGGGCAGAGGAACCAGTCACTATTTCAATCCAGAAATACACCAAGGAGTTCAGGAGTGCTCAAAGGGAACAAAAGACAGCAGTGCTGTTGCTATTACTTTCTGCTGTCGTAAGACACAAAATACACAGGAGTTCAACAGCCAGGAGAGGAACCAACTTGTGTGCTGAGCAGCTGAGAGATAGAAAATATCCCCTTCCAGCACTTTATCTACTTCAGCATGTGCTGGCTCCAGGTGCTGCTCAGCCCCACTTGCCCTGCCCTCCCCAGTCATGTGCCTGTAGGAACCAGACCATTTTCACAGGGATCCCAGGTGCATGCTTTTCTTCAGGTGATGCCATTCAAAAGCAACATTTTATCCAAAGGATCCCTAAATGCTACTTGCTAGACCCTTCAACCTGGCCACATGCCACAGCTGGGGCTGCCCAACATTCATGTGACACCCAAAGCAGTTAGAAAAGACAGCTCAGTGACATACAGTTCGTAGTTTTGGTCTTCAGTCTCTTGCTGCACTGACAGCTCCTCCAGAGTTGCATCAATATCCAGCTGATTTGTCTCCAGCTGCCGTAGCAACGTCTCCCTCTGAGGAAAGGAAAACAAGCTGGGTCTGAGCAGAAGGGTCACTGTAACAGATCTCCGTGCACTGAGATCCTGTGTCACCGCTTTACCACAGCACCATGTGCAACAGGAGCCCTGGCCCTGATCATTGTGTCCATTTAAATACAGAGCACGAAGGGAAAGTGAATAACAAGTATATAATCCATCAAGTCTGTGTGTAAGAACCACCTTGTTCTGTGAGCTGTTCTCAGCCATAAATCAATAATGTGTTATTTCAGACACCATAGCACCAGTTACATTTGGAGAACGGATTCAGCCCCTGCAGAGATCAGTTGTGCAACTCATTCACTCAGGCCTTTTGATTTTCCCTGTGCTAGATCAGCACCTCTGGGAGCAGGACCCAGCTGAATGCAAAGCCTCCCAATAATTTTTTTTTGCTGTTGGGGGAGATGAGGGAGCACAACCTACCAACTCAATGACATTTCAGAAGTCCTTGCCCCTCTGCCTCCAGCTGCTGTTCCACAGATGGGGGACAGACACCCTAGCCCATTTCCAATGGGCAATAAGGTGAGTTGACTGCACCAATGTAATCCAGGATTGCCCCACTCAGTCTTTCCTTTCCCACATTTCCCACAGAACTCAAACAAAAACCTCAGCTGAGGGGAAGGGCTCCCTCTTCCCAACATCCAGACGGCAGCAAGGAGAGATCAATATCCACAGGCACAGCCAGCTGCCTCAATGGCTGCAGCTCTGCAGGGCTGACACAGCATCCACTCCTGCAGAAACATCATTCTAGATCCCCTGGACAAGACTAGAGCTGTCAGTGGTGCAAATCCTGCCCCATAGCCCATCCCCGCTGCTCAGGCACAGCTGGCTGGCACACAGCTGGGCACTGGCCCTGCCCATCAGCTCACCTCCTGAATTTTGGAGTCAAAATCCACATGTTTGGTGCCTGAGGGCATCAATCCTCCCTCTCCCACTGCCTATGCACTGGGTGGCACAGGAGCAGGGCCAGCTTGTGCTGAGCTGGGCTGGTGACCCAGCCCTGCACAGTTCTCATTACAGCAGGTCTGTGGTGCTACAGGCTGCATCCCTGCCTAGGCAGGGGGACATGCAAGAGAAACCCCAGGCTTCCTCCAAACTGCCAAGGTTTTTGCTTTAATAACTGCCTTATCCTCCAAGGACATTTCAGCTTTGCTCTGACAAATATTTTTGAAGGCTAGCATCAACAACCATGGTGAATTCTTAATTCCCTGTCTGACAACACTTGAACTCACTGCAGAAAGATCCCATCAGATTAAAAGCCCAAAAGGAAATCTATTACATAATTCCCAGAATAATCTCCATCTGAGAAGACAAACATTTGCATGAAGTGATGGTGTTCAGTCTCGACATGCACAGGGCGCTGGCATTATGGCTTCACAGATGTGACAACTTTGAAGCTATCAAGCCACTGCACAGGTTTGAAGAGCAATTAACTCATCTGGCTCACACAAACCACACCAAGTGCTGTGCTCCGGAGAACAACCACAGCACAGCCTGAGCCCTCCATTGAGCAACTGATTTATATGAAATTCTACTATGACTGAAATCAGCAAAAAAGTTTAAGTAATTTTTATTTTGTACTGTAAGACCAGGTGACTCATCACAGTTGATACCCCTAATTTACTGGAAGACACAGCCCTTCTTGAAATGTAAGGGCTTCTGTGATCATTTAAGCTAATTTACTGCTTCCAAGGCATATAGAGTCTTCATGTTTACCTTTGCCATTGTGTTAAGAGCTTGGAGCAATCCCTCTTTTCTTTGCTGAGTGATTTTTATTCATCATATTCAAGTGCTCTCTGCAGATGGAAACTTGACTTTAATTAACATGTATGCATGGAATTACGAAGTCATTAGTTAATGCCAATTCCTTTATTGTCATTTACAGACAAGAAAGATTCAGCAAAATATGCTATTCATATTTAAAGTTGCTACCCTAATCAGAAGTACTAATGAGGACTTTAGAATTCAAATTCTAGATTTCAGAATTCAAGAAAATGAAGATCACAGAAGCAGTAGATATAATCACTTTATATTATTCATGCAGTATAAGCAAAAATGAAACAAAAAAGGGCAAGTCTGCTGCTTCTTTGTCCCCAGTTTCCAAAGACAGGTGAAATACATGCTGAGCAAATTAGCTGAACAAACAGAGACAGAAGGGCTACTGCTGTCCAGAGCTTACCTTAGGCTCTTTGATAATGACTTTAATTAGACTTGTCTATTAAACAAGTGGTGTGCCTTGCCTTACACTTTAGCACTGAGACATACACCAGTTTTATTTATTTCAATTTTCACAGATCACAATAAATCAAGACTATATACTTAATAAAGAGAGAGTTGCAATCAATTTTGTACAAATTTATCACTACTAACAAACTTCCAAATACTTAAAAAATATATTCTATTTTACCATGCTGGTTATTAAAATATTAAAGAAACAGCTTATTTTTTGCAGTGACCCAAAAGAAGGGAATAAATCATGTACTAGAGACCAGTGCTTTAGCTGAAAGGCACTTGCAAGGGCTTCCTGGGAAAAGGCAATCTCAACTGTCTGCAGAATCCTGTCTCCTTCCAGCACAGCATCTGGAGGCCTGGGTAACCTGATCCCATTTGTAGGTTTCCAGATATACCTACAGCTAAACTGCATCCTCGGATTTGCCAATCCTGTCCCTGGAAAGGAACTGATAAATAATTGAAGAGCTCAGTCTGACAGAGAGAATGAGCTCTGTACTGGTGGTATGGATTTCAGCCTTTGTTTTTGCCATGGAAGATGCATGACTGTAAACTGAGCACAGGAATGTGCCACTGACCCCAATGACACACTGACCCCAACCCTGCTGAGGGACAGCCTGGGACCTGGGATACAGCTGGACCACTCTGCCCTGGAAAGCTGTGGAGGGCAGGCTGAGAGGCACAGAAACATCGGAGGCTGACTAAATCCTATGCGCATTTCATACCAGGCAGCATCCCTCTTCTTTAATCCTGCTCTGCTCCAAGGAGAAAAACTCCTTTCTGGAGCCTGGTTCTGGCAAGGATCTCTGAAGGGATAAGAAGAACCTTCAGGAATTAAGTCTAGATGTGATTTTCCTACAAATTTCAGCTCATGCTGCACTGGATGTTGAACAGGGCCAGCCCCGGTCCCTGTGCACTCCAACACAAGGTTCCCAGTGAGTGTCTGGGAGCAGTGAAGTGCCCCAAGGCAGCTACTGTGGAGCAGCATGAGGCACTGCCCATAAACCTGTGGCACAAGTGCAAGGGGCACTGGAGAAACCAATGCAGCCCATCTTAGGTGAAGTTTGACATCAAGTAAAGCTCCAAAAACTGAGTGGAGGCAACCAAAAGCCTCCAAATGTGCAATGTCATAAACCCAAGCATTTCACCAGCAACATGCTGGCAGATTTCAGTCCTCTCCACTGAGCAGCAGGTTGGATTTACAGCTCAGATTTCTACAACCTCCCCCTCAAAAATTGTTTGACTTGTTTCACTGAGGTTTTATACGTTCAATTCTCTTATCCTGGTTCTTTCTGTTCTGCAGCCTGAGGACTTGGTAACATCCTCTAATATATCTCAGCTCCTTCTGAACTGGCATTTCACTGGGGATTATTTATATAAAAATATACACATACACTTCAATTACTGGTGAAAGATAACAAAGATCAACTGCCTGGGTTTTTTCCATCAAATAGAAAACAGTGATACAACATCATATGTGCCCTCAAAAAGCATAAGCTACTCATCCCAAAGGACCCCCTTAGGATCACCCCAAAAGCTGATCTTCTAAAGGCCCACAGATGAGAATCCCACCCTTCGCAGCCTTTGCCCTTTCTTCAGCCCTCCCAAGAATCCTCAGATACGAAGGAAATATGAGACTGGATCCATGTGAACAGGAAGCAAGCACATGGATCTCATATCTAATGCCCTTTACCATTAGGACAAAGATTTTCAGCAAACAGAGGCTCCTGAACTACTCAGATAATGGCCAAATCTCTTCTCATCTGAGTTTTAACTGAATAGAATTGAAATCCAAAGTTTAACAGATATGTGTATTTTACATTTTTGACTTGGTAACTGCACCACTGGATACCATTTTCATGCCAGTGAAAATGGAGCCTTTCTCCAGAGGTCAGCATTGGGAACTCAGCACAGCTGACCTCTTGCAATCAGAGACATGTTTAAATCAGTCACAGGCACCAATGTTCTGACATAATTTTGTTATACCAACTCTAATGAAAAGAAGAATCTACTCAGGATCCTTTAACAGCAAATGACACCCCAAATACCAAATTCCTGCCTTAGAAAGGAAGCAAATCCAATCTGTCCCACACACCGAGCACATCATGATGACATCCCTGCCTTACCTGCAGCTGCAAGAAGGGGATGTTGAAGAACTTGTGCAAGTACTTGAGGCCAAAGCTGTTCTTCATGGAAGACTCAGCATAGCGGAAATAGGAGGAGCCGGGAGGCCTGTGCCAAGCAGAGAGGAGAACACTGTACCCAGCACAACTTGCAGACCCTGCACAGGACTGAGTTACATGCCATGAGCCACCCCACAAGCCAGCCCCCACCCTCAAATGTAGCCCAGGGCATCATTCTGCTTGGACTCATTATTTTGTGTACAGACAAAATTCACACTGAAGGGTGGCAGAAGGTGGCTGTTGGTGTGTGACACTGCCATGTGCCTGCCAGGCTAAGAAATACTCTGTCAGGACACTGGGATGTTGGTTTCCTAAACTGGGGATTCACAGCTTTACAAGTTGTTCATTTCACAGTGAAGATTTTTGTTTTAAAAACCACAATCAGACTGACAAAAATAATATACAGAAATTATTTTGTAAAGAAATTATTTCATTATGGATAAAGTCTTAAAACTGGCACCTCTTTGTGCCTGACACAGGCATAAACAAATAAGAGATGAGGAAAATGAAAAAACACCTTAAAAACATAAAACTACATAAAAAGGTGCCATCTACTGAATCTTGACCAACAAATACTATTTTATACCATGTAACAGAGCACCTCAGATCTCTGCTTAAGGGAAATGCTTGCCTGGTTGGGGAGGGAGATGTGACTTGGCCGTGTCCCACAAGTGCTGTGTGGGGGATGCTCAGAGGCAGAGCAAGGACACAGCTGCACTGGCTGGCTCTCCTGTAGCTCAATCACTTGGAGCAAAGAACAGCTGTACTATGGGGAGAGGACTCTCTCACAGGAGAAGGACTATCCAGAAAGATGATGACTTGTTGGGAACACCACTTCTGAAAGGCACATGCTGCCGGGCACTCCCTGTTTCCAGGAGCATGGCGAACAATCTGCTCCAGATCAAAGGGCCCATGGTGTCAGCAGATGCTGCTTGTGAGACACGGGGAGCTCTGGGAGCCCAAGGCAGGCATGCAGGACAGAGGGCACAGGTGATATGGATGTGAAATACGGCAGTGACACAGTTACTGCCAGGTGATGGCAGGGAGCAGCTGAGGCCTGCTGCCCTGCCTGCTGCCCGCTCACCTGTTCAGGTTGTCAATGAGGTCCCGCACGTCGCTGGGCAGGATGACCCGGTGCTCCCCCATGTCCCGGTAATTCCCAAGCACACACACTGGAACGTGGGTCGGCACTTTAGGAAGCTCCCTCAGAATATAGTTAAATGTCCTTCATCAGAGGGGAGAGAGAGAGCAGATGAGTGGGAACATCCTTCTGTTAGCAGTTTCACGCACAAATCACAAAGAAAAAAAAAACAACAGGAATTTTTTTTTTCCAAAATCCTTCCAAGTCTGTGGCTTCTTTACCCCATCAGAGAAATATGTTAACCCTCAATACATTTGCATAATTCTTTATTCAAAACCAACGTCAAAAGCTCAATAATCCACTTCCACCAGAACACTCACATCTCCTACAGCAATCTCAGTCCTACAAAACTGTGGGGTCAGCAGAAGGAAAGGATTCCCTCCCTTCAGCTGTCCACAGGCTCACTGACCCACACCGAACCTGAACACCACCAGCCTAAATATAAAGCAGGAGCTCTAACCCCCTCCTCTTTCCACTCTGGATTCCTTATCTCTCTCACTCCCCTCAGATGTGCAAAACCAACAGTTCATTACTTCCGTAGATTAATGCAGCCTGGGGCCTCTAAATAATCCTTACTAATACCAGTTTCTTGGGAATTTCTCACTAGCATCCTCCTTTCCCTTGTGTTCTGGGGAGTAGGGGTTTGCAACATGTACTTGGCACCTGTGATAGCACTAATTATCAAGCCTCAGACAGCAGCATATCAGCAATTGCAGCACACAACCCACTGGGACACTGCTTGTTTCGAACAAGCCCAGGAGAAGAGTGTATTAAAAGCCATGTCACAAGATAAAGCTTTTATTTTAAAGGATTCAAGCTTGTTCCAACTCATTAGGCTGGTTATCAGCTTCCAAATGCAACTGGGAATCTGGAAATCTGGAAGTCATTTGTTTTGCCTGAACAAGGCAGGATCACATGGTGCCAGTAAAGGTCTCTTACCACTGCTTGGTGATGTCAAACATCATCACTACACCGTTGCAGTTCTTATAGACATCCAGGAACTCTGCATCCAGAGCCATTTCTGATTCTGCCTGAGGAAATAAAGGCAAAGAAGCAGTAAATAACTGGATTCAACTTCAGGCTGATACAGAACACAATGGATACAGTACTGACTGAGCAAACTTTCAAAAGTGACAACCACTGTAAGGAGCACCCATGGATTTCACACCACTATCACTGAAATAAGATACTTGGTGGTTCCCAGCTTCCATTTCCCATAGGAACAGGATGCAAAGCACCTGATGGTCTCTGACAGCACATGCTAAAACCCACCCCTGTCCTCTCCCCTGTGCTCCCAAATCCTGTGTTGGCAAGAGAACTCCATACAAACCACAGAGTGGAGGATGGAGGACACAACTCCCATTCCATCTTTTTCCTGACTCAGCTATTGGCTCTACTCTTAATGCTGCTGGTGTCCAAAAGCAGGAGGCAGTTTCTCCCATGGAGGGCTGACAGAATTAGTACCCAACTGTCTTTTCATCATTTGGACTCTGCATGCTGCTAAGTCCACATAGTACTGGTCCCAGCTTGGTCTCCATGGTCCCAGATCAGTCTCCATGGCTCCTACTGGAATTTGGTGCCCCTGGAACAATTCTCACTCCTTTCCCAGGAATAGAAAATGCACCCACATTTGCAAAGGAAGAAGCAGCTCTGATAACTGTTCTCATAAAGGCTTTTCCCATGGGAGAATTTTCCCATGGAAAAATTCTCCTCATCTGAGCCTGAGCACATGGGCACCAGTGAGAGTGCAACAGCCCAGCTCCAAGGAGTGGCCAGAGCAGGGCATCAAGTCACTTCTTCAGGCCCCACAAGAAGGCCCTGACAAAAGGAATTTCTGCCTCGGCCCACAGGAAGCCAGGTACAAAGCTGCTGAGCAAACATCTGGGGCACAGTCATTCCCAGTGACAGAATGGAAAACAGCAGGGAAGTTGCAGTGAGGGCAGGAGCAGGGCTGAAATGCACAGAGCAAAGAATGAAGAGCATCGGCATCACCCACTGTGCCTCATCCACCTGCCAGGCAGGCCTTAGAGCAGGAACAAATATAGAACTTGCTTCCCATGGACCAAAAGTGGACAAGAGGCCTCAGATCTCTGAATTCTAGGTGACTCACCTCCTGAGGGTCATTCTCCAGTTTCAAACCATCTCCTCGTTTTTTGCATTTTCCTTAAAGAGAATAGTAAAAAACATAAAAAGGATTACATTGGGAAAAGAACTAGAAGATGAGTCTGGACAGGTGCACAGCAGTTTGAGCACAACCTTAAAGCAAATCCTACTTCTACTGTAAATCTAGGGGATGAGGAGGGGTGGGACAGGCATGCCTTGCTGAAGAATCCCAGCTAGTCTATTCAAAAATGAACAGCAAAGCAATCCAAAGACAGAACTTGGAAATCCAAGAAGAAATCCAAGAGAAATCAAATAAACTGTGGGAAAGGAGTTGTGAAGATGGAGAGACAGCCTACATGTGCTCCAAAGGCCAGAGCCAGAGGGTCAGGTCCGGCCATCACTAGTGAAGGCGCAGAAAAGAAATCCTCCAGAAGCACCACCCAAAGCACACAAAAATAAGCCAGGTAGCAGGTACAACTCTGATTAGGCTCTGATTAAGCAACGTGCCTAGCGTTTGTAAAAGACACTAGAAAACCACTCTAGAGACTTGCCCTGCAGTCCCACAGCCATGGTCCCACCTGCAAGAATCTAGTGGTTTCTCTCCAATTCATCTGCTTCCTCTAAGGCAGTTAAAAGGGCACCTCCTGAGGCTTCTCCCTTTCCTTACACCTTAGGGGAGCATTTTCTAACATTTTAAAGTACCACTGGCATTTAACTCAGCACCCCAGAAACTGAGTATTTTTAAACTTCAGCCTCCCTGGAAACTTTGTATCAAATCAATTACATACTAACTGTATTTCCAAATCTTACAGCCTGGAGTCTCAGCAGAGAGATGTATCTGCACCTATGATTATCGGAGTGGAGTGGCCATCAGCTGACATGATTTTCTGGTGTAGACACTTGGCTCTAAGGATTGCCAGGAATCCCAACATCTTCTGTCACCTACTGCCAAAGAGGTTTAGTGTGGACACACCATGAAAAAATTTGGCCTCTTGTTTAAACTGAATGTTCTGACTTTCCAGAATTTTATCAATGATAAGCAATGCACAAAGAATAACCCTGCAAGATCAGGAGTTATGTTGGACAGATACTGAGTACCTCCCAGATGTTACTGACAGCATTTAAGAACTGTACTTCTGAAATAACTTTGTTGTGTATTTTCCTAGTCTAAATAATGAAGAGTTAACTAAATTATACTTGGCACAGTCTTGGAATTGCTTCTCATCACTTCTAGAAATTTCCTGTGTCGCTGATAATAGAAGGTGTTGGCAGCTCAGATGCACCTGAAAAAACCCTCCCATTGGGTTGGAAAAGACTCTGTAACACTGAGGACCAAAATAGCTTCCACCAGCTCTTAACTCTGCTGAATCACATGTGGAATTCAGGGTTCTGCCAGATGCTGCATGTGAAACATTTTTCCTGCACACAGCTCAAGGATAAATAGTAAGAAAATACAGTTATTCAGAAAAGCTTTAATGCTGCACGTTACAGCAGGCAATTCTGGGGGTGCTTCTGTGCATCACTGCAAAATGTTTGCCCCACTCGTGTCAGCTCACTGCTGACATCTGAAAGTAGCAGAAATATTAATTCTGATCCCTCCTCATTTGGGCAATGTGTTTCCCTGAGGGATCCAAGTATGAGCTCTGATTCTTCCCCATGCAGCTGAAGGTGTGGGATATCTAGGCCATGCGTGTCTTTTCCCACTTCAATTCAATTAATTTCAAGTGAGTGACATTTGTGTGGCTTCTCTGAATATCCAAACATCACGATTTCTGCAGTCACTGCTGAATTATGCTTGGCATGACCTAAGTTTCTAGGTATTAAAAGAGAAGCCCAAGCAACCACAAATACTCTCCATCATTCCTCCCATCCTGAAAAATCAAGGTGTCTGTCTAACCTGGGCACATTTACAGTCAATGCTTTGAGACAGAATATACAACCTGCACACCTCTCCCTGCTCATGGTTTTCTGTGTGTATTCAGAGGGAGGAATGAATGATATTCTCGCACGCTGCTCATCAGTGCTGCAAAGGAGGTCACCTCAAAGGAGTCATAGAGCTGAAAAGCGCATGTGTGTACAGATTCACGCACAGGCTCTATTTTTAGAGCCCAAACTGCAGGATGAACCAGACAAAGATAAGATCTGTGCCGTAGCAAGATGTAATTCAGGCTGTAAAGGCAAGGGCACAGTGAGAATTGTGTCACTGTATGCATGAGGTCCAGATTTTGAGGTTGTACTGATGTGTAATGGAGGAGCTTCAATTAGAAAACATGGGTGTGCATGCTGCAGTGGCTCAGGTCGCCTCTCTAGAACGATGGCTGCTCCTCATTTACAGGCATAAGAGCAACTCTGGCACTAAATACACTTGGCAGCTGTGCCCTGGAGACTACAGAACAGCTCCTACTGGACAATGGGGCTGTGATCATCACTTGAATCTCTGCAGCAGTATGTACCATCAGTTTTGCTGCAGGATAGGATTCAGTACAACTTGCCAACAAATGCTGTCCACCATGCAAGGGAGCTGCTTTCCTTCACCAATCTAAAATACACATCTGGAATATGTGCATCCCTTGTGTTATCTAACTTGGAACATCTGAAAATAATAGAAATATGAATTCTGATCTTTCCTTCTTGCAGGACATGTCTGGGAGGAAGAGGGGTGAAGGTGCAAGGAGGGAAGGAATCTTCAATTCAAGGGAAAGTGATTGTCTATCTTGTGGGCAACAAAAAAAAAATATGATTTGATGCCTTCAGTCATGTATCAGAAAATATGTGGGAACCAAAGTGGCAGAAGTTACAAGACAGGAATTTACAACTGTCCCTGAAACCCCTGCATTCAAGCAGCTTCTCTGAATTCAGGATCTGTTATAGGTTTATGACCTGCAGCAGTTACACAACTTGCTGCAAAGCCAGAAAGATGAGTCAGGATTGTGACTTCTGCTAAGAGAGATCTTTCCTGTGCTCTGTCAGTTCCAAGAGCAGCAAAGGAGATATTTACTACACACGCCACACAAAATTCAGTACACTCCACAGTTGGAGGCAAGCTCATCTTGGGAAAATTTTAACAAACGGCAGCTTTCCAGACATGATTCCAGCTCCCTGAGCAGGCCCAAGGAGAATGCAGCACGCAGCAAGGAAGTCTGGACTCCAGGGAGTCTGTACATTTTAAAAAAGAATCCCAAATAGTCAAGAACAAGCCAAGAGGAGCAGCACAGTCTGACAGCTACCATTCCCCACTGCCTCACCACACTAACCAACCTCACAGCTTTTAAGCTTTCACAACAAACCTCCCCACATTTCCAAATTATCATCAGGATGCTAAATAACCAATACCAAGCTAAGTCACCGTCCAGGCAGGGCTAGCAGAGCTGCCCTCTGCATCCCAGTGGATTCTGGAGGGAAAACCCACATTGCTGAACCAGCAAGGACAGGGAGCAGACTTCTAGGGAGCACCCGGAGAAACACCACTCAGGAAAATCACCGTTAACTTCAGCCCAGAAATGCACATCAAGTTTTCAGGGTGCAATTCCTGCAATTTCCCCAGCCCCCTGTGACTGCAGAACAGCAGCACTGCTCAGCAGGCGAGAGCCCAAAGCTGCTTTACCTTCAGCTGAAGCTGAAAACTGCAGTTCATGGATGCTCCTGTTAGTTAGTTAAGCTATAACCCACATCAGGGCTTTCAACACAGTTTCCCCCATCATTTAAACAGAGGTCTCCTAATTTCCTCTGAAAATGAAACAGGGAAATGCTGGCAAAAGAATTTCAGCCTGGAAAACTTCATGTTGATGCGTGTTCAGAACATGCATTTTTTGACAGTTTCAAATCCAGCCTGATAAATGCAGTGCTCTGCCCAACTCTAAATATGCGCATGAGCCAGGATCTGGTAGGCAAGGGAAAAAAAAAAAGGAGGATCAAGTCTTGTCAGCACTATGCTACAGCAGCACTGGATACTTTATTACTGCAAGTCTACAGTCCAGTGTGGCTCTCACCCAAAGCATCACGCAGGAGGATTTTTTGTCCTAAGCACACAGAAGGAAAACAAAAATGTCATAACATTAGGATGGAAGTTAGATATAAGAGAACTCTTAATGCTTAATATGAACATTTTCCTAAAGTTATGCTTATCAGGAATCCACAATGCTATGGCAATAGGAAAGAATTTGATTTCATTAACATCATGATGATGTGATTTTTACACTGCACTGATTGAGCACAACTGATTGCAAAAAACCACATATCTGTGGTCCACAAGTACGGATCTTAACAGAGCGAGTTTTATTTCAAAAGAATATAAAGTGAAGGGAAGAGAGTCCTTTAAGGTTTCCAACATAGGCTCTGCTGTCAGAAATCAAAGCAGGACCAGAAGAGCTGTTATCAACATCTGTGCATAGCACATCCTGTCCCCTTCGCCAAAAAAATAACAAGTCTCTAAGTTGAGAAGATGACTCTGTTCAGAGAAGCTATTCACAGAAATAAGTGCTGGAACCACATGTTTCCCAAATTAAATGTCTATCTATTCATACCAAAGCTGCAAGGCAGCAAGAACACAGATGTTTTGCTCAGATTCCAGCCCTCCACTTGTTATCCCACAATCTGAAAGCCAAACTAATCAGACTGACTTCAGCAGTAACTCTGGCCTAAGCAAGGTTTTGTCTACCCTTGAAAACTGGGGCTTAAAACACGAAAAAGATAAAGTGCTCAGGATTTTCCTTAAAAGTTCCTGACTCAAGTTTATCCTGAAGGCTCCATTAGGTATCTGAACTAGAGGTGCTACTGCTAATTGTCTTTCTTTTTTCCCTATTTCGAATACAGTTCAGCTGACATGAAAAACTACATTTCTCCTTTTCCCACTCCCGATTGTACTTTTAGCTTTTGGTGTAACACAAGTATAAGTTGCACAGGTGGTGCCTCTGAGATGCCACTCCACTGAGGAATGCTTGAGAGCACAGACTCCAGCTAAGGCTGCAGGAAAGGCAGCACCAGACAAACCATCAAAGTTTGGGTTTCGATGACTGTGGCCAACAAATTTGACAGACACCAAACAAGAAGCATCACTCACACAGCAAGAGCCGCTCACCTGAGCAGCTGCTTTCCTGACCATACTCACACACTAAACTAGGAGCCTGGCTAGTACTAAACGCCTCTTAGAAGCCAAACAACATCTGCATTTGGGGCTACAGAATGGGCTATGGAGATTTACATCTCAACCCCAACCCCTTCCAGGAACAGATCCCACTGTATCCCATTTGCACTGCATCCAGACTGTGTCTTCACAAACGTTTTGCAGTTTGGTTTTGCTCTTTATAAAACAAAAGTTTATACTCTGACAAAAATTGAAAACTAATGAAAAATATATTTATATATCATAAAATTTTCCTTGGCTAAGCATTTAGAAAAGGTTTTAGAATGCACATATTGCATTTTCTGTCCTAGTGAATTTAAGTAATTGGCTTCTCTTTCATCCTTCCCCCCTGCATACATTACCCACTGCAGCTATGGTTTTACCAATTTAACAATAGAACACCTTCACAAAAACAGCTCAACAAGAACTTTTATAACCAGAACAAAGAACTCAGAACCTGTCTAAACATTAAAGGAAACTATAAAGGGGAGAAGGTGAAGTTTATTCTGAAGCTCAGAGAATTGGAATACACAGAGCAGCAAGCACTTCATCTGTCATAAGCACGGGGAACAACTGCTTCTGAACACTGGGTTTGATCTGAAGTTCAGATTCCAGATAATAGGTTCTAGCACAGGGGGCTCACCTCTCCTTTCCTTTTTCTTTCAGAAGTGATATAATAAATACAGATTTTTTAAAAAGCAGAAGTAAGCAGGTATTTCTGGATTCCATGTAAGTTTTTAATTAAAACTGAGAAAGAACAATGGATCTCCACTAGAAAGAAAGTTATCTTACCTTTGTCCACTACATCCCAGACTTCAACTTTCACAATGTCATCAGTGGCTGGAAAGATAACAGAACACAAAGGGTTAGAAGGTTTCAGTAAAACACTCATCACGCAGAGAGCCCAACCGAAAGCCAACATGGAGGAATGTCAAAGCACAGGAATGTCAAAAGAAAAGCAAATTATATGCAAGAAAAAAACCCAACCACAAGAAGGCAGTGAGCTGTTGAAGGTGCCAGCTGTCCACCAAAGCCATGCTGTCTAAAGAACTTCATAAACACTCTTAATCACGTAAGTGATGGCTGGATTTCCTTGCTGGCTCATGTCAGGTTTGAAGCATGTTGTAAGTATTTTGCATAGACTCTTTTCATAACATACAGAGGTTTACAAAGCCTTTCAAAAAAGATAACAATCTAATTTTGAGGATAAAGTCTGGTTTATAAAGAAGGCATACAACTGGCAAAAGGAATACACACATTTAAGAAAGATAAATCATGGCATTTTTATGTAAACGTGACAGCCAGCGCAGACAGTCCTGCAGCTACAGAAACCCATTCTCTCTGCATGTTTCCAGGTATATTTTGTGAAAAATAAGGTCTCACTAGCAATTTTGCTTCCTAGAGCTGCAGCATCAATAAATTATAACCAGCAACATCTATTTGAGTTGCTAAAATCTGAAGCAAGACATGCAGAATTCTAACTCCAGTGATTGCTGGTACCCACAGGCAGCCAATTCATGTTCAGGTGGCCTGAAGGTTGAGTAGCTCTGGATCAATGTTTCCATGGAATACAAATAAGCAGTCTGATTTTCACAAAGATGTCCCAAGAAATGGCTGCTTTTTGGAAATGTTACAGGCTTTGAAGCAAAAGCTTGTACTTGGAGCAGCTCTGAACATAAGGCTGGAATAGGAGGACAATGCCTCAGAGTAGAAAATAACATCATAGGATGGCTATGAGAGCTTATCTATGAGAGCTATGAGAGCTTATCTAAGTGTCATTATCAAACCAGGAAGCATTTTCTATACAGAACTCACTCTTGGCTTAATGGAATGTTTCAAAATATTGTACAGACAGATTGTGAATAAAGGAAAGCTTTGATCCTTTACTTCTGGAGAAAGACCCTTTTTTACATTTATGCATGAAGCAAAATCAGCCTCTGTTTTCCTCACAGTAATTCCTACTTAACTTCCTATGTGCCAGCTGGGCAGGAGGCACTGGATGAACAGGAGACTCCCCTGGGTCAGCCCAGGTAGTGCCTCGCAGGACTGAAAGCACAGGGCAGTACAACACCCACAGCACAAAGACTTCTGCTCAAACCACTAAACCCCACTAATTAACTCAGTCCCTGAATATTTCTACAGATAATCAAACCAGGTAGGCTAAAGTCCAACCTGTGAATCAGCCACCTGGCAGCCAGGTGAGCCAGCTCCTCCCCCCAGGCACTGGCACTGCAGGAGCTCTCCCTGTGCCCCTGCAGGTGCTGGGACACGCATCAGCTACTGGAGGTCTGCACCTGATTCCTGCCCTGCAGTTGGCAAGGCAACCACAGTGCCTTTCCACAATCAAGGTTTGCTGCAAACGGGTAAGAGATATTTGACTTCCCCAAGTTTTGCATGGGCTCAGGAGGAGCCCAGGAGGCTGCCTGTTCTTTCCAGAAGTGCCACGTGAAGCAGTACATCAGGACCAACAATTCAGAGAAGGGAGTCCTTGGGGTGACCCACAGCCTAGCACTGGCACTTTGCTCCTGAGCTCTCCACCTCCTTCCCAGGAGCCAAATATGCCCTCAGTTAGGATGTGCTGGCCTGCTGAGTGATTCCCACAGAACTGACACCCTGCTGAGCAGCAGCAGTCCTGGCAGCTGGGGAGCTGAACCCCCTGACCTCACAGACCTGCTTTACACCCTTCTGGCTCAAGGGAAGGGCAGAATTTCTCAAAGAAAACAACTGCACGAGACTCAGGAAACACATATTTCCACACTTTTCTTGCTAGCTCACAACCAGGAAGTTCTTCCCTTTCATCACTAGTGTCATTCCTGATTATCCTGATCATGCAAGAGGATAATTGCTTCAGTGCTGCTTCGCTGGCTTTGGTGTGTGACTCATAACCAGCAGCATCTCACCCAAAAGAGCTCTGTAGCAGCAATTTATGCTTTCAACTCCCTCACTTGGATTAGCACAAACCACGGATCAAAGCACTCCAAAGATCTGTCCTGAGCTGCTACTTGACCAGATACTCCATGGCCAGTAGCACACTGAGTACTGCTTTTCGACAAAATGATGGAGAGCCATGAAAAGGCTCCAACCGCAAGAAAGCTCATTTAAAACTAAGAATTATCACATTGTAGGTGGGTTCATCGCCAGGAACTCACAGGCCCTCAGACATTTTTTACCCTCATTCAATGACAGGATTCACTTCCTATGCTCTGGATGACAGATCCTACAGTGCAAAGCAATTCTGCCACCCCTCATTCCCATCCCTCAGGCCTTTGAAGGATCTTAGCACAAATATTTGTCAATTTTTATTTCAGACTCCCTTTCTGAGGCTGCCAAAAGGAGAAAAACTTGGTGACCAGTATAATCCAAAAAAGTGTTCCTTAGGGTCAGGAATGGTAATTCCTTACTTGGACACAAAAATTACAACTACCCATTACAATTGGCACAGAAAAGCAACTTTATTCATTCTGAATAAGAAGTAACTCAGACTCTGCTACCTTTATTAATTCCTCCAATATAAAATTTCTGAAGGTCCTATATTTTGCATCTAAAATGGAATTCTTCTAAGACCAGGCAATGTAAGAATCCTTCAATATTTGATGATTAAATTAGCGATTTAATTACCATCTGTAAATATTTGCCACCAACTACCTCGTAATGTTTATTCAAGGTAGTCTGAGACCATGAACATAGGAAAAACAAACTTTATTTTTCCTCTACGGATTAATATGGCCAACAGGGCAGGATTTAGACCTGAACGAAATACTCTGAGGGCCTATATCACCAGTCTTGGATGGAAACTTCTCACAGCAGGAAACAGACTTCACAATGTCTTTAAAATGGAGGTTACTTTTTGAAATGTATCTTAAGAAAGTCAATGGAAAATGTCCTAAATTAGTGGAAATTATTACTAAGACAATAGTACAGTGTTTTACAATGTAAAAGAAACACAAATGAAAGGCACAGTTTCAGATACAGCTTTGAAAGTAGCTTTACAAGGTCAGCAACACTTCACCTTGAGAGAAGTCCATCCGCACCTGTACACACTGCTGTCAGCTCTGGCTGGGGAACTCTACAGAAACGCAGCACACCAAGGTTAGAAGCGGGCCCTAGAAATAACCTATACACCTGTGGGTCTCAGCACACAGCAAAGCCAGCCTCAGGTGTAGGTGTTTTCTACCCCAGGACTGCACCAGTGTTGAAAAAGCAGTGTCTGAGCCTTGGCTCAGGGAAAGAAATGCAGATACAGGTGAGATGACTGGATCTTCCTCCAAACACCTTTCTGCATGTACACATTTTGTACCTGTTCATGGATACAGTTAGATATGAATAAGTCTCCTAAAATAAATGCCAGACTCCCAGGCTGTATCCAACACAAGTGTTGTGTTACCTGCACCTATCAGAGAAGAAACCCAACTCTGATGCTTTAACGCATGATACTGCAGAAAGCCACAATTAATACTCAGTGCATTCTTTACACCTGGGTATCTAGGAAAGAGGAATTTTATTTCTTACTCTAAGTCTGTTTAGGCTGAAGCATTCAAACTTGATTTTGGAGATAGTTTCCACCATCCAACTTGTAAGCTCTCTGTTCATTCCTCAGTAACTGATGTGCTGACAATCTGAGAGGAGTGAGGGGAAGGATGCCACAGCTAACATACACCATACCAGAGGCTTGGCTGCAGATGGGAAACACCACTGTGTGACCACAGCAGATCTGCTGGTGAACACATCCTGCGGCTCTGTGAGCATTATCACGAGACTTGGGCATCATGGTATCACCTGGTAATTCAAATTTGGTGGTGAATTAGACACAGCACTCTATTTGGTGCTCACCTCACTGCACAAGGTGTTCTCTCAGCTGGGAGGAGCTGGGCAGTACCTGATTCAACAGAAGATCAGAGTGAGGCAGATGGACAATGTCTGATAATGACAAACAACTGTTGACCTTTTTTGTACAGCACATTCAGTCTTACAGAGCACTTTCATACTGAATCAGGAGTTCATCCCACAAGGCTGTGGCATTCTTGATCAGCAACCTGAAAGCTGGACTTAATGCACTGTTGAATCACAACCTTACGCAACTTCAGTGCCTGCAGTGTCTTTTCCAGGTGGGATGCAGGGCTTTCCCAGCCACTTGCAACCAGTAAAATAAAAATTAAAACCACACTTGATCACTCAGACTGTAGCAAGAACTTAAAAAAGGCACTAGCACTTCTGTGCTTCAGTAAGGCAGCCTAGAGCTAACAGTACTACAATAATTTTTGAAATCCTCCCCAGTCACCAGAATCTCTTTATATTTTCATCAGTGAAATCCAGTTTGCACCATGTATCCACTTCTAGGCAACACAGTAACACCCAAAGCAGAGTGGGCCTCAGAGACAGATTTATACAACAACTCCATCTCATTAACATGTCAAGCATATTACAAATTTTTCAAATACTTCAGACCACCTATTAAACACTTTCCTTGAATTGCGGCTTCCACAGACATATTCTTTAGCACTTATAACATAGAGCATCTGACAAAATTAAAAACATGACTGAGAAACTATGAATAATAAATTAAAAAGCACGAAGAGAGACCATTTTGTTTCCCAAGCAGACAAAGAAGAAAAAAGCAAATGAGGCTGCGGTGGAATTTCCTCCCCCAAGGCACTGTCCCATGACTGTCACTCCCTCCACCCTCTTCCATCTTACTTTTGTAATTCCAGTGGATGCTGGTGACTTGGATCTCCTGAGTTGGAATATATTCCTCAATAAATTTCTTTCCCTGCAGTCGGTGCCAGAGGGTGGTTTTCCCAGTGTTCCTGTCCCCCCGGATGACAATTTTCACTGGAGAAAAGATCAAGCAGACAAATAAAGTGATTAAACACAACTTGAAGAATGCTGTGAAAAGCATGCTAACTTTTTGCAGGCATTATTCAGATGTAATTAGTCCTCCCATACTACACAGGCATGATGGGGTTCGTTAGAAAACATGAGCCTCAGTCATTTAAATCAGTGTTTATTCAGTAACTCACACCAGCTCAGTAGAACGAACCAACAGCAAGGTTGAATCTTCAGAATCTGCACAACTCCAGCCAGCTGAGCCCCTGATCTTCGATGGATACACTTGACCCCTTAAGCAAACCAGCAGCAGCTTGGTTCAGGCTTTAAAGGAAGCAAAGGGCTGAGCCATGGCTGGACCAAGAATTCCTCTAGGAAAGGCAGAGAGGAGCAGTGACACAGCCAGCATTAGGGCACATGAGCTTGGAACACCACACCAACCATGGATTAACACAAGAATACCAGGTGGCTTTTCCAAAACTCATTTATCAAGGAACAAAGAAAGATGTGGGTACAAGGAGTCTCCTGCACACCCTTCCCATTGAATGCAATCAGACTATGAGCCTCCACGTTATCCCATCAATATGACGGACGGGATGAGCCTTCCCTGAGCTCTCCACGCCCGGCGGTGCGGCTGCATGGTGGGGACCTCCCCTGAAGCTGGGACACCTCTTAAGCTCCTCCTTGAGGCAGAGACCTTTTAGCCCTGACAGATCGGGAGTCTAATCCGAGCTCTTTCTGAACTGTGGCTGGACTCTCTGCCTGTGAGTCTCCCCTTCAACTGGAACACCTCTCTAGGTCTGAGGTCCCTTACCTGGGAATAAGAGATCCCTCCTTGCCCAACAGATCCTCAGTAAGGAAATGATGGCATGTGGAATTAATACTAACAAAATTGATACTCAATATTAATTATTATAAACTCTGTATAGATAAGTCCATTAGACATAAACTGTCCAAGTCTGAGACTAAGTCAGACCCAGAAGCACCTAAGCTCCATCGGGAGTTTAGAAAAGGGGTCCCCTCTGAGCCTCGTAACACAACAGGTCTCTGTGTCACTCATTACACCTCAATTCTAAGTCAATTTTCCTCAGGGTGTTTCACGCATGTGGTCAGTAACAGAGTGAACATTGCCATCGATATCATATCTAGACCACTTTTGCTTGTACAGCTGCTGTTCATTCTTTAAGTGATCTAAATCACCCATTTGTAACAACCTCCCATCCTCCTCCCTTCTCAACCTCTTCCTGGCCCTTACGCCTACTTCGTCATACCCTGTTCCGTTGCTGGCCTTTTATGACAGGCTCTTCCTTCCATCATCTCCTCTATCATTTCCCTTTCTCCTTAAACACTTCTCATGCCTCGAGAGAATAGAATCACAGAATGATTTATGTTGGAAAGGACCTTTAAGATTAACTATTCCAACATTCCCTCAGCACTACCAAGGCCACCAGTNTTTAAGTGATCTAAATCACCCATTTGTAACAACCTCCCATCCTCCTCCCTTCTCAACCTCTTCCTGGCCCTTACGCCTACTTCGTCATACCCTGTTCCGTTGCTGGCCTTTTATGACAGGCTCTTCCTTCCATCATCTCCTCTATCATTTCCCTTTCTCCTTAAACACTTCTCATGCCTCGAGAGAATAGAATCACAGAATGATTTATGTTGGAAAGGACCTTTAAGATTAACTATTCCAACATTCCCTCAGCACTACCAAGGCCACCAGTAATCCACGTCCCCAGGTGCCACATCCACGTGGTTTTTAAATCCCTCCAGGGATGGGGACTCCACCACTGCCCTGAGCAGCCTGTGCCAGGGCTGGACAGCACTTTCTGCGAAGAAATTTTCCCTAATAGGCAATCTAAACCCTCCCCATTCACAACTTGAGGTTGTTTCCCCTCTTGTTACTTGGTAGAGGAGGCTGATGCTCACCTGGCTACAACCTCCTGTCACCAGGCTCTTGTGTTGATTGCTTCAGTTTAGACAGAAACTCTTTCAAACTCTTCCAAGGAAAGCAAGTGTCCAAAATATCTAAAATTGTAGCAGTTAATATAATGAAACTTTCCAGAGTCAATTCAAATGTTATCTTGTTCTTTCTGAAAACACTACCTTGTATTTTCTTAATTTTCTGTTACATTATGGAAATTTTTTTTAATGCCATCTTTGTTTTTAGTGGCAACCACATAGCTACTGGAAAACATAAGCTGACCAAACTGAATTTTTATGCTCGTGTTTTGATTTGGAGCTATGATCCCCTGGAAAATGGGCCACCTCAGAGACATCTAATGACAGTCAGGTGATTAGCATTAGGTTATGCATAATTATTTGGGCAAGGAGATCTGAGACAGAAGGCTGCCTTCTGCTGCAGTTCAGGAGCTGCTGCAGTCATTTCAGAGAAGAGCTGAAGAGGTCAACTTGAAGATAAAGCACACAAAGTCTGTGGAGGAATCATGTCTATTGCTGCAGCTCCACTGTGCTTTTTTTGTAGTACACAGAGGTTTATTCTTTTTCAGAGCTGTTTATTTTTTTTCAAAATTACTTACCACACCAGGATAATAAAGGCAAAAATGAACACGGTATTTATAGGCTGACTTCACTTAAAGGTCCCAGAGCATCTCTGCAGACACGACAAACCAGTTCCTGCATTTCTGGTCACCGTGTGGTTATTTCCTACTTACAGATGGTAAAACAATCAATAGAACATCCCTTTGATTTTTCGGAATCATGAGGCCAGTCCATGGCATAGGCAGAATGAGACTCCATTTGTCCCCTTTTAAACCCAAACCTTTCCAAGTGCTCTCACTGCCTGCCCTAAAATGTTCAAATTCATATCCTCCCCTGCCCCAGAATGCAGCATGAGATACTAAAACATTGAGTATTAAGGGACAAAAGACCCTTAAACAGTCAGGCTGCTCTCAAGGTGCACTTTCAGGATCACTGCCAGATGATGTGGTTATGAGCTCTCCCCAGAAGGCACAGTCTTACTTCATTCCAAAACCATTTTTTATGCACCTAAACATGGAGCTGGATCAAGAAACTGAACTGGCTGAGAAACAACCTCAGTATTATCCATTTTCAGTTTTCTTCTCTAGCTCCACTGCCCAGCTGAATGAGCAGCGTGAGCAGCACATGGAAGGCACGGTTGGAGCGCAAGGGAATCCCTCCCAGCCCTAATCAGCTCACGTTTAGATCAGTGCAAGGTGCTTGTGGCACCCCATGCTCAGTCTGAGCAGGTCCAAGGGCCCCTTCCAGCTCCAGCACTCTCCATTAGAATCTCTCTTCTCTTACATAGTGCACAAGCTCTCACTGACTCTTTTCCTGAAGAAAGAAAAAGCCTTTAAAAATGGAACAGGAAGAAGGCAGGTGACACAATTCGCTTTTAGCAAAGCAAAGTCTGTATTTGGGACTTTGGCTGGGACAGGTGTGCTCAGTGACAGGCACCTGCAAGGCAGGAAGGCCTGAGTGAGCTTCCAAGCACAGTCAGGCTGGTGCATCATAGGCCTGGGCTGTGGCTGAATGTGGAAAGAGGAACAGTAATCACAGGCGAGGTTAATTCTATCAAGCAAAACTCTTGCCTTATTTTGATTTAAAGTTAAATCAGTACTAACTGCAAACAGCCAGAAGTTTGTAGCAAAGACAGAAGAATTATCTGTGGGGAGAAGGGTAGGGATGGGGAATAGATCAAGAGGCAAGGAAAAAGCTAAACAAATCACTTTATTCATATTGTCATTGCATCAGGAAAACAGAGGGATTTCCATTCTCCAGATGGAGAAATGGAAGCAGAGCAGTGACAATACAGGCCCAGACAACAGGTCTGAGACCAACTCAGAACTAGAAATCAGGAATTCCCAGCTTTGCCCACATTCCTCCAGGACTCTGCAGTAAAGATCCCAAAACGAATAACCCTACGGAGACGGTCATAACCTTACCCTCATTAAGGTCTTTGGGATTTCAATTAAAATGCTTTGAGCTTGTTCTGCTGCCAAAAGCAGCACTACCTGCTCTGCAGAACCGCCTCCAAGCACACTTCCCATAGGAAGCAGCAGGCCAAGCAGGGCTGGCATGTGCTGCACAAATACCTGTGTCAGCCATAGGAGAAAACAAGAGAAGGTGGGAAGTAGCAGGAAGAGGGGAAGCCTTCCTTTTGGGAGTTGTGCTGAATGAAAATACTTAACAATGAGTCTGGGAACTACAACTCCAAAGCAACCCAAAAGAAGTAAGGACTATAACGCTTACTAAAAAGGTACATGGTATTAATTAAGTTTTGTCTTTTAAGGAATATGTTAGGCAGAAAAAATTAATAAGGAAAGGGAGTGGGGGGGAATTCTTGGAGCTACTGCCTTTGGTATCCCAGCACTGGTGACTGTTCAGCCTGTGCTCCAGGCACATACAGCAGTGGGGTTTGTCAAGTGACACACTGGATGAAGTGTGCAAAGCCCAGAGCAAAGGTTCCATGTCTGGGGAATAGAATGGATGAACATTTGGCACCTCCATGTCTTTTGTTCCTGTCCCTGATCAGCAAATCCCAGGACCATTGTTTGCCCATCACTGCCTTACATAAATGGTCACATTTGAGCACCCTGGTGCTCAAAAATAAGTTCTGCAACTGCTCTTGTAATTTGTTGAAACAAGCAGTGCTGCCAAAGGCATGAGAGCCACTTCCTCTTACTTGCTCTTGCTACGCTCCCTCACAGGGCCAGCACAGCCCTTGGAACAGCCGTGCAGCACACCTGATCCAGGGTATCCCAAGCAGGAAAACAAGAGCAAGTTTTCACAAAGACTGGTTTCCCAGCCCTGGAATCATGATCCCTTATAAAGATTCCAGTCATGACATACATGGCACAGACCCACGTCATTTTCAGCTCTGTGCTTTCTGAGTGCTCAGGGAGCTCTGGTGTTAACTGGATGTGAACCACAGCAGCTCCATGCAGATGGTACAGAGTGTGTGTGTGCTGGAATGTAGTATGGAAATGCTTTTGTTTTACAATAGGATGTCCCAAGCAAAGGACATGATTGCTGCCAAAGGCTGGTACTGGTCTCTGCTCTCATAATTTCATTAGAAATCGAAACCTTCCCACCCCACATTGCTCTTCCTTTTGAAAAGTTGACTGTGTAGGAGAGGGACCATCAAAACAGATCATTCAGGTTCAACTTAGTGCTCCATTCTGCCCAGGGTCTGTAACTATCAGTGCCATTAAAACAGCTCACAGCCTTCAGCATCACCTCAAACATGGGGCTATCTGTTACAAAATGTACCTCAGAGCTGCAGGACTGCCACAGCAGGGGCTGCTCTGAGCCCAGGGAGGCACTCAGAGCCAGGTACAAGGCCCGTGTCCCAGCCTGCTTTATCAGTGAACAACCCAACATATTCTCAGTATACTAAGTATATTTCTGGGAAGGAAACAGGCTTCATTCAGGATCTGTAGTGGTCTAATGCAGCAAATAAACATTTCTGTAAAACAAATCACAGCACCCCTTGGTTTAGGTTCAGGCAGTTTCAGGGAAACAGAGGAGTTATAAAGATCTTTGTGTGCTAACAGTGGCTCCAAATCACATCCTGCACTCCTCTGCCGAATGTCAGGAATTTGCCAAGAAAGGAGAAGTGGCAATGCACAGGATTTGCAGTTCTGCCCTTCCTGAGCAATGGCCCTTATAATGACATTCCTTCACAGCCCACCTTCAACTGAGACCACCTCACCACGCTGGAATGCTCCCCATCTCCCCAGTGCTATGGCTATGGGGGGTACCCTTACTTTTGTAAGCCAGCCTGTATCTCCTATAAATATTATATAACAGTGATGCTGGGAAGAGTTACTATGGAGATTGGAAAGCTTGCCTTAAGGCAGTGACAGAAAGCTGTGGTTTTCAGCTATAAAGCAGTAACTAGAACACAAGTCCTGGCAAGACAGAGCACAAACCAAAAATCCTTCCTGAGGCTTTCACTAATGAGACAAAAAGCAGCGAAGCTACAGTTAGCATTTCTGGCCTTGCACAAACGGCAGGCAGGTGCCCATCCACAGGTCGGGCATGATGCAGTCACCATGGAGCCGAGCTGGTCCCATCCTGTGCCAGCAGGATGCAGCTGATCCCTTCCATCTGCAGCACAAATCTTCCCTGTCTCAGAAGCCAGCTCCTGGCTCTTACATAATTCACAAGCTGGTATAAGCTACCTGATCTCCAGCACTCAGCTGCCCATGCAGCACGCAGGTCTTCTGGGCTGTGGCCACACGAAGCCTCTGCACAAACCCACAGTCTGAGACCAGCAGATCTCCAATACGTGTTTAAGGATGCAGTGCTGTGTTCCAAGGCAGCACCTTCATCCTCACCCCCATCTTTCACCGGAAACCCAGTCTCGACAATGACACTTCTACTTTTCACATTCAGGATTGCTTGCTAAGACACTAATTTTATAAATTAAACAGCACTGGCATATCCGCAGATGTGCTTCAAATGCTCTCTCTACTGAAACCTCAGTCCCAAAGCACAGCCAATAGCCACAACATTAAACAAAGAAAAAAACACCCCAAAATCCAAAGTCTAACTTCTCCATCACATTCTGTTTCAAACCAAGATCCAACAGAAGCTCTATTCCTCCAACATGTGTGCCTTCGCAGAAATTATCCAGTGCCACATTCACAAATCATTCTTTTTCCCACCTGCCAATCTCTCAGCCTTCTGCAATCTGCCTCCCCTGCCTGCCTGGATCCACGCAGACGAGCTGGTACTTGCAGCACTCTCTGGAACCAGCTCTATTTTCAGCAGGAATGACATAACTGCTGTCCCTATCTCACAATTGTTACTTTGGGATGTATTTGACATACTTGCAGTGCCCTCCTGAAACGCTGTATTAGAAATCACCTTTACTGAGCTCCAAGGGAAAAATGCAGCCCTAAGCCTCAACCCTGAGAGAAGAATTCCAAAAGCATTCCTCGATAAAAGAGCAAATGTATCAGTTGCAGAAAAGACAGTCAGGATGAAATGATGTACCAAGGGCACACAGAGGTATTCACTGTCCACCTTTTACTAAAGCCTGGCAGGGCTGAGCTTTTTAATAGACACTTATCATACAACCACTACAGCTTAATTATAAGCACCATTATCCTGCGCTGCAGGGAAGATCACCCACGCACTCAGGGGAGTTACCCTCTTGATGCTCGAACTGCCACAAACTGATGTACCAGGCACTCTCTCTTGTGCCACAGCCGGCAGGCAGCGCTCAGGGACGCTGCTGCACCGCGGGTCCCGAGTCCTGCACCGAAAGACAAAAGTTTCCCATCCCTCACTCCTCCAATGACCTCCAGCATTTAATTCCAAACTTGGCTTTGAGCGAATACGGATAAAAGCACCAACCTGCACAAAGAAAGCACATGCACTCCCAGCCCCTCTGCGGTCCCCGGGCACGCCACGGGGCACCAGACAGGGCCGCCCGCCTCCCCCCGGGCTGGCCCAGCCGTCCCGGCCTAGCGCTCCGACTCACTGTTATACTGGACTCCCTTGGCGAACCTCCTCTGCAGCGCCTGGTTCATAGACTGCAGCCCCGCAGGGATGTTTTTGTCGCGGACCGCAGCCTGGTCCGAGCCCACCAGCTTCTTCAGGGCCGAGAACATCTTCGTGGTCNNNTGGTCCCACACCTGCACCCCGGGGAACGGGCCGAGCGCGGGCTCAGGAGCCGGGCGGCCGCGGCGGAGGCACGGGGCGGCTCAGAGCTGCGGCGGGGCCGGCCCGGCCATGCGGGTAGGAAATTTAAAGGAGAGTGTCCCGCATGGGCAGAGAAGCTGGAGTGGAGAAAATGATGATGGTGAGGCCAAATGTGTCTATAAAAC
>VXBC01004896.1:109764-124523 GCA_013399945.1 Ploceus nigricollis | reverse complement strand
CCCGTGACCCCCGTAACCCCTCACGAGATCACCGCAGCATCCCTGGGACTACCCCCAAGACACCTCTAATCCCTTCCTGGGACCCCTGTGCCCCCTGGGACTGCCACAACCCGTNGACTCAGTGGGGAGAACCCAGTAACCCCACAAAGGTAGGGACACCCACCAGAGAGGCCAGAGAGGGTCCCACAGCATCCCCTGCCCCTCCTGCACCCCCCACCCTGCTCCCCATCAGCCTGACGATCGACACTGGGCTCTTTGGTCACATGAGAGACATTTACTGCTGAAGGTATCTCCTGGGCTTGCCACAGCTGTCAGCACCGTCCTGCAGGACCCTGGTGCTGGATGCCGGCCCCTCATCCTCTGCCTGCATCAGTTTGAGAGCTGCAGGAACTCCTCGTCCTCTGCAAGTGGAGAGACACAGCAGGTGATGGACAGACTCCCAGACCCCTCATCACCCTACAGTCACAGATGATGGATCCTGCTTCCCACTTTTTCCATGCCAGCAGTGATGGATGAGGGCAGCAGCCTAGACCATCTGTGCACACCCATGCTGTCCTGCACTTCGTGTCCCACCACATGCCATGGTGGCATTAATGTACTTTATATTGCTGGCAGGGATTATAAAAGATGGATTCTGCCCTAAGACAGGCTCCATCTCCATTCATGGGGTCAGGCCAAGTCCCCAGTTCCTGCCCTCCTGGGAGCAGGCATGCCCAGGGCTGGATAAGGTGGAAGACATCAGTCACCCCTCTCTGCAGGATGATTTTCTCTGCCACACTCCTGACAACCGGGTCGTCATTTCCCCTGGGGGATAAGTGGTGCCTATTGTGTCTCCCAAGCAGGTTCAGTATGGAAACCCCTGCACTTTCTGGAGCTGGGGGACCTGGCAGGTATCACACCCCTGACAGGACCCTGGGTTGGTGCTTAGTTGGTGTCAGGGTTCCTGCACCACCAGATCTTTCAGCCCAGGGCTCTCACCTCCACTGCTCCCCACTGCACCCCAACCTGCCTGGTGATGTTCCCCCTCTCATCAAGACCACACTGAAGTTCAGTCATGGTCTCAGCATGTCTGCAGCTTGCCCAACCTCGCTGTGCCATACTGTCTGTGGGTTAATGGCCATATTCCCTACCCAGGACAGCACAGCACAAAACCATCCCACATCCATCATGGACCCATGACAAACCCATCCCAGCCCAAGGACACACCCATCCTGGGTCCATCCTGACCCAGAATGACCCATCCCAGGCAGAGCACAAAACCAATCCAGACCCATTCCAGAGCCAGACTGATCCTTAACCCATGACAAACCCATCCTAGGCCCATGATGGACCCATTCTGGACCCATCCAGAGTCAGGACAGACCAATCCAGAACCAGGACAGCCCTGTCCCCACCCCAGGCAGACCCAGTGCAGGACAGGAGATGTTGCAGGCTGCTGCCCTGGGGTGGGGGCCAAGGAGAGTACCTGCCAGCTGAGGAGCCCCGCAGTACTCCTTGCACTCCTTCTCCGAGTAGAACTGGTTCCCGTTGCCCTTGCAGCCCCCATAGCTGAAGGTGATGCACTTGCCCTGGGCTGCATCGAAAGCCCAGCGTGTCATCAGTGCCTGGCAGGGACCTGGGACAATGGGCAGCCTGCAGGCAGCTGCAGGGACAGGAGCTGTGTGAGGCAGGGAGTCCAGGGACCCCCACACCTCCCACATGGATGCCAGACACGTGGCATTCGAGGCAATGCTCAGATCCTTTGTGATGCCTCAGCAAAGACACCTCCAGTGCCCCAGTCCAGTCGGGATTCTCACCCTCGGTCCGGCATGCCTGCAGGCACTCCTTTTCTGAGTAGAAGTTGTTGCCGTTGCCCAGACAGCCTCCGTAGTGGAAAGTCTCACAGGCCATGGAGGAGGAGTTGTAGAAGAAGCGGGAGAGCATCCCGCTGCAGGGCCCGGGGTCCCGGCTCAGCCGGCACGAGTCTGTGGACCAGCACGCCACGGGTCACAGGCAAATGGGAGTGCAGGCCAGGGGGGTCCTGATGCAGCCCCCTCCCCTGGGACCTACCTTCCTTATTGCCAATGTAAGTGGGCAGGGGTCCTGCAGCTGAACCCTCCTCCAGGGGTAGGACTGCTCTCCGTGCCCTCTGCACCAGTAAGGAAGCACAGAGCTGCCATCAGTCCCTGCCTATGGGACCTGCTGCCCACCCCATTGCCCTCAGGGTGGTCTGTGTCAGGGGCACCTCAGGCTCCAACCGTCTTCCGTGCTCCCAGCACATCTCCAGTGTCACTGATCTTGGGTCTGCAGGTTGTGATCCCTCCACACCTCATGATCTTCCCAGCCCTGTGCTCTTCCAGGGTGGGGTCCACAATCACAATCCACAAGTTGTGGATTAAGACACCCAAAGTGCCCAAGTCATGCCTCGTGCAGGGGGTGTGCCTCAAAGATGTGTTACCTGCTCTTGAGTCAACTGTTGTTGACTCAGACATAGAACTCAGACATACTCAATCAACCCAGACATAGGGTTGTTTCTCCTATGAAAGTCCCATTCCCCCTGGAAAATCTCTCAACACTCAACCCTGAGAGACTGGGAGGTGCTGAGTGATGGAAGTTGAAGGACCAGTGGATGCTAAGCTTCCCCATCCCTGGAGAAGGGGCCTACAGCCTGGCTGGGACACACACAGACAGGCAAGGAGCAAGGAAACATCAGCAACCTTCACACTGTGAAAAAAATCAGAGTAGGAAAAGTCTTCCACTTGGAAGTAAGCTCTTGTGCCCACCTGGCCACCAGGACCCTCCCCCTGCAACCTGTGCCTGCCCTGCCCCCATCCTTGCAGGCAAAGCCCATCAGCAGAGGTGGAAGAGCAACTCCCAGGACAGTCAGTGGAGCCACTGCCCAAACAACATGTCCTCCCCATGGAGCCTTCTCCCTGGACACCCGATCTCCAGTGAGTTTGGCTTGGAAGGGATGTCTCTGGCCTTGATCCACTTCAGAAGGTCCCAGCTGGCCCACTCACCTGGGGAACATTTTCAGTCTCTTGAGGAACACATTCACCTGGCCCAGAAGCAGGAGAGAAGAGGAGCAGTGTGAGAGGAGAGGTGTCCTGACAAACTTCAGTGAGTCCAGCATTGTGCACATGCAGGACCTTGGGCAAGGAGACACCCTCCCAGTTCCACCCAGTGTTATTCCCCTCTTTCTGCTTTCCACCTCCCACTCACAGAAGCACCATCCTAAAATGCCCGTCTCCCTGAAATCCCCACAACCCCCTGGGTCCCCCCAAAATCCTACACACACACACACACACACACACCTCCATCATGCTCAGGTGCTGGCAGCACCCAGCCTGGGGACCAGACACAAGTGTCCCATGCCCTCATCCCAGCACAGTGGTGTGGTTGCATTGACCTGACAGCCCAGCACAGACCCCTCTGGAAGCTGGTTTCTCTGGTGGAATCCTGACTGATACATGGCCTTATTTCCTTTTCATCCCATGCTACCAAAGCATTTGTCTCTCCTTCCTCCCTCCTGACCATCCCCCGTCTCCCCAGCCTGTCAGACCCAGAAGGAGCAGCTGGAGTGCTCTGGCAGCATGAGAGTCATATGCCCCATGGGAGGTTACCTCTGTTGGCCAGGATGAAGATGGAGTCTTCAGGGATGCCCATTTCCAGAGCCAGCTGATGGAAAGACTCAATGAGGTCTTTCCGTAGCTCTGGACTCCTCCCTGGGAAAGGGAATGGGCTGTGAGCAGGGTCGGTGTGGGAGTGCAGTCCCCAAGCACCCCCCAAGCTCAGGCAGGCAGGTGCAACACCAGACTCCTGGTCTTTCCCAACACAGAATCAGGGAAGCAAAGATTGAGCCCAACCATTGACCCAGCACTGCTATGTCCACCCTAAAACATGTCCCTGAGCTCCACATCCACATGTTTTTTGAACCCTTCCAGGCACAGTGATGTCACTGCTTCCCTGGGCAGCCTGCTGTTCTTGACCAGCCTTGACCAAGGGCTTGATCAAAGTGGGTTTAATGTTTCTTAATCATGGAAGACAGCATCTCCTGCCACTTCAGGGCTAGGTTTCCTCTAAGCAGATATCACCACCTTCATCCCAAACACCATGCTGGTTTGGATGTTCACATCAGTGCCTGATGTGGCTCTCATGGAGCCATGAGACTCCACCTCTGCCATGCCAAAGATGAGCTGGTCTAAGCCACCATTTCCAAAGCCCACGGTCAGGTCCCTTAAGGCCAAGGGAGCTGAGAGACCCTTAGGTGGTGTTTTTGAGCTGTGCTCGTCTACCCTGGAGCCTGCTTGCCCTCAAGTGCCATGGCCAGACATACCATACAGCTTCAGGGTGGTGCTTGGACCAAAACTGCTTTTCTTCTTCATCAGAATGACAGCATATTCGTCATAGTTGGTACGGAGCACATAGGACTGGATAGACACATCCCATCCTGGGTGAGACAGAGACACAGGGATGTCATTCCTGCCCCTCATGGTGAGATGGAGCAGTGTAGGACAGCCCCAAAGCTGGGGGCTGAAATCAGGCATCTAATTAAAAAACATGATTTTTGGGAAGCAGACTCAGATACAACCGTGAGTGCCTTTAGGCTCACCAGTCTCTTAGCTGAGGGGATTGGAAACCAAGAGCTGCAAACAACTGAGATATCACTAATGCTCCTGAAGTGTGGCTGGTCCCTGCCCCAGCCTGGGACCCTGTGGGCAGGAGTGACCTGCTGCAACATCTCATCATCCTGTGGCTATGCAGGGACGGTGCTCAAACAGCCATTTCCCTGCAGCTTTACTCTGTACTTTGGCTGGAAATGTCCACATCCTCTGAGCCCTGCTCTTTTGAATCCCTTCCACCTCTGCCAGCTGCCCCCAGAGCTGGTCCCCATCTCCCAGCCATGCCTCACCCCAACTCACTAGGGTTGTAGTAGGTGTATTTTCCAGGGGTGCTGGTTTTCTGGTACTCCCCTGAGACTAGTGTGCAGTCACCTTGCCTGGAGAGAGAAAGAAAACAATCAGCTACTTGGGGGGATTATTTTCCCTGGTTATGGCATGAAAAGCATGTCTGGGGCGCCAAGGACATGGTGCAGGACCCCTGAAATCGTGCTGCCCAAGGTATCGGGTATTTGAACCCAATCCATCCCCTCCTCAGGGCTTGGATGCCAGGCAGAGCACGTAACCCCCGTGTCCGTCCCAGCCCCTGGGGAGGGAGTTCCCCAGGGTGGAGTTGCTTTGGAGGAGGCTCAAGCACCTCCACCAGTGCTCCCAGCAGTGCCCCATACCGCAGCCTGGTGCTGGTAGTGCTGATCTGGTCGGCGCTGGGGCCAGGGCTCAGCACCAGCGTGCCCATGCTGAACTTCTCCTTGTAGTTCTTCATCCATTTGCAGGTCGTGCCGATGGCGATGTCGAACCACTTCCCATGCATCTGCAGGGAGAAGACAGACACGTCTGCACCGTGAGCCCTCCTCACCAAGGTGGGACATCACCTGGTTTTGTGCAGAGTCAAAATATTCCTGATGCAGGGAGAAACTGGGAGGTGATGATGCAGGGTGCAGAGGCCAGAGCTCCTGCAGGATTTGGGAAGTGTATCAGCACTAAGCAGAATTTTCCTTGGTTCCCTGACTACAAGGCAGGGCTGGAGGCATCAGGCTGGCATCCCCCCATGTATACCAGAGACACCCAGATCTGGGCACACGTGCAGGGCTACAGCCTGGCAGGGGACAGGGTGCATTGTGGAGGATCTCCCAGGCAGCCTGCATCCCTGCATGCTGAACTACAGACTTTCCACAGGATTCGTCTGCCCTGGGGCTCGGACTGCAGCCACCCTGCCTGGGGTTGACCAGGATGAGGCCACCCCAGAGCCTGGCACCTCCTGAGTGGCACCTAGGGAGTGCCACACTGCCAGTGCCTGTCCCGCACAGCCTGGCATGGGCATAGGCATTATTGCCCTTCTTTCTGGAGGAAAATGAAAGAAAGCTTACCCCATCCCTTTTGCCCCCAGAATTAAGGGACAATAAGCTGCCATTACCCGCTCAGCCTCAAAATTCTCCTGCACTTGGATATCTTCCTCCTGGTCTCCGATGGGGGTTCCATGAGCCACAGTGAAGAGGAGGAGGGAAAGGAGACCCCAGATAATCATGGCTGGTGGCTTCGGAGTGCTGCTGAGCCTCAGCACTTCAGTGGGATCCCGGACTCTGCACTGCCCCCACTGTGCAGCACTGTGACCTTCAGACCAGGGCCAGCGAGGCCAGCCACGCTGCGGGGGGGCTGCCGGGGGAGGTGGGATGTACGGCCCGGGGAGCACCACTGCCCTTGGCGGTGCTGGGGATTTGCAGAGAGCTGTGTGGGGTGCAGGAGTGGAGCACCCTACCGGCCACACCAGGCTGAGCTCCTCACCCTCGCCTGTTCCAACACCATGGGGTCAGGAGCTGTCTTCCTGCTTTATTCTATGTTGGGATTCATATTCCTGCTCTGTCATCCTAAAAAGAGCCTCCAGCCCTGATGGACCGGTCTGACCCTGTGGTGAGGAGAGCACTGAGGGACGGCCAGCACTTACCCCAGGCTACCTAATCAGTGTCCACAGGGAGCAGAGCCTGAGTTTCCTGCTCCCCTTTTGGACCCCTTCCAGGCAGTCCCAAGCTGATGGCCAACATCCAGGATCTGGCTGGGTGTGACCCATCCCACAGTCGAGGGTCCCTGGGCCGGGAGGAGCGGGAAATGCTGGGCCATCCTTAATCCTTCCCGGCAGTGTTTGTCTTCGTGGGATGATTAACAGAAACCAAACAGCTCGAGGGAAACTGCAAACAGAGCAAAGGGCAGGAGCCCCTCTCCAGGTGGCCACGGCCCAACATTTGTGGAGAAGGGCCAGAGCTGGTGGCACACTGGCAGAAGTCAGCCGGACTTTCACCCTCCACTCCCCCGCGGTCACTGATGGACCGACCCTTGGATAAAGACCAGCAGGTGCTGCTGCCCGGGCACGGGGCTGCTGGTGGTCCCGGCAGAGATAGCCTGGACATCTCAACAAACAGATCTTCCTGCCACATCCCGGTGTATCTGGAGCGCGGGGCAGACGCGGACCTGCGGCATAGACGCCTTCGGTAGCCCCCCTCCTCCTCTCCCCACCTACTCTCTCTTGAGGAGCATCCCCGGCGCAGCAAAACCCTGGGCTCCAGCCCCCAAGGCGTGGGTCCCTCCCCAGTCTCCACGCGGGATCCCCGCTGCCCCGGTCCCTCCATCACTAGGTGGCAGCCGGCGGTAAGGAATGACAGCCCCGCTCTGGCCCCGCCGCAGTCACGGGGGGGTGGAGGGCTCCCCTGAGCCCCCTTCCTGCGGTCCGGGCAGCGATGGGCACCGGGGAAGACTGTACTTAGAGGAGGCTTGTAAAAGACAGGGAGAGTGACTTTTTACACGGGCAGAAACTGATAGGACAAGGGACAGCTATTTTAAACTAAAAGATGAGAGATTTAGATTAGATATTAGGAAGAAATTGTTCCCTGTGAGAGAGGTGAGGTCCTGGCACAGGGTGCCCAGAGGGGCTGTGACTGCCCCATTCCTGGAAGTGTCCAAGGGCAGGTTAGAAAGGGCTTGGAGCACCCTGGGATAGTGGAAGGTGTCCCTGCCCATGGCAGGGGGTGGCACGGGATAAACTTTAAGGTCCCTTCCAACTGAAACCAGTCTGGAATTCTATGACTTGCAAGAGGACATGGTTATCAGGGAAACCTCAGAAGACACTGCCTTGTGTCCCGTGGGTCATGGAGTGCTTGGGAGCACATCTCTGATGCTCCTCACACAGGAAAGCTGAGTGTTCAGCAAAGGGCAGAGCAAAGGGAGACAAGGCTGGACTGCAGAGGGAAGTGCAACCCAAATCTGAAGGCTGCAACAGACCCAAATCACGCCTGGCTCACAGGAGGCCTGGGGGAAGGTGCGCAGAGATGTCCCTGATGGAGGCAGGATGGGACTGGCTCCATCTTTGGCCCAGGGACTCACGCTTTCTCCCAGTGTGTCCTTTGGCACTCACCACCCATCAGAGCTAGAGGGCAGTTGCCAAGCTGCCGGTGCAGCACTGCTGGGCTGCTGATGGGTGGCAACAGCCTGTGATGGCTTGTGTGTCAAGACTGGCGCTCAGCCACATCTGGGCACATGGGACACAAGAGAGATGGATGGTAGAGAGAGAGGGCAACGGGAGTAGCTGGTTCCCCAGAGCTGTTCTCTGGGACATCCCCTGGGTATGGCCGTGCAGGCGCAGAGGTGGAACCTTCACCTGACTGGGGTGGCACTTGGAGCAGCATCTCAAAGTGGAGATGGCACAGCCCTATGTCCATCTGGGAGCTGTGTCAGCACCCCCGGATTGGATGTCGGTGTGCCGCTGGGTGTCCCACGTGTGCTCTGAGCTGCCTGGACCCTGTGTCTCCAGCCAAAAGCATCAACCAGGCTTCTCCGTGCCCGGCGACGTGGGGACACATCTGCCCACACGTGTCTGTCTGCACAGCTCTTCCCTGCCTGCCCACCCCAAAANCCTGGTGACCCTGATTTTCTGTGTGGCTGGGCAGGGTGAATGGGGCTATTGAGACCCCGATGACTGGCATCTCCACTCCAGGATTGTCTCCCCTTCCAAGTCCCCCTCCCCGCGTTCTCCTCCTCCCTACCCTCCTCCTCGCTTTTAATTTCCTTCCTGCAGAGAGCTGCTCATCCCCTTCCCATTGGCCAAAGTCCTGAAAGGGAATGGAGGAGACAAGGGAAGGATTAAAGACGCTCTGCTTAGGAGCAGGCAGCCTGAATACAAGATGCACCGGCTGGGAAAGAATGGAGGCTTAGTGGGGCACCAGATCAGACCCGCCTCCGCCGCATTCAACCCGGCCTGCATTCCTGCATTGCTAAGCAGGGACCTTTCTCCGCGGCCAACCCCTCGGAGGGACGCCCCGACCCCTGTCCCACCTGCTGCCGCAGGTAGACCTGCCCAGGATGGTCCCACCAAACCCCTCGAGGTGCAGCCACGATGGAAGACAGCAATGCTTGCAGTTCTCCTGTGTCAGCCCGTCTAGCTCAGGACACAATGTCCCCAGCCAGTCCCACAAGGATGAGGAGGCAGCTGGGACAGCCCTTGGAGCAGTCTGGGAGCAATGTGGGGCAATTCATGTCTCTGGGACATTCCCAGCCCTCGCCCCAGCAGAGCTGGAGAAGGGCTGAGGCACTTCCAGCCACAGCCTTGGCAGCAGAGATAGTGGTGCCCCAGTGCTTGTTAACTGTGTTGTTTCTTAGAAGATTCCCTAAAACCCCACAGCGTTCCCTGGCCTTCTCAGCACCTCCCAGGGTCATGCGGGTTGGGGTGCAAATGGGGCTGCTCTGAGGGCAGGTTTGGGGCAGACTGGTCCTCAGGAAGGGCTGGAGCAGAGTGAGATGATGTGTGGGCTCAGGGTCACACTGGGAATGAGGGGTCTCCGAGGGCAATGGTGGACCATAGCAACCTGTCACTGACCCATGGAGAGATACATGGGGAGTCACCCAGGAGCAGGACTGTGCTGCTCCTGGTCTCTCCATGCCAGGGCAACCCTTCATGTCCTGCCTCAGGTGAGGCACAGGTAGAAGTGAGTCCCCTGGTCAAAGCAGTGTGGGATGGGTGCCCACTGTCTCTACCCAAGGACACTCCATGGAGACTGGAGCAGCACAGCCCCTACCTGTTTCTGACGAGCTGGATCAATCTGTAGTTTGCATGCAAGTTCCCCATGGGAGAGACCTTCTCCATGAACTGGGAATTTGAGGCTGACTCCTGGCTAGAGCTGGTTTCCTTCATGGGATAGGGGGAGGTTGTTCTCAGAAACCTCTCGGGGTCCCTGCTGATATTCACTCCAGAGAGCTGATTTCTGGGGGAGCACATCCCTTGTGGAGCCCAGAAAGGTCCCAGAGTGAACAAGATTCTCCCTGGCCTGAGGAGCTGGGTGGTCTGCAGTTGGAAGCAGGGATGGGGTGGGTCAGCCAAGTCCTACAGCCCTGAAACCTCACCTGTGAAGGCACCTCAGGGACCCCAGACAGAGGAGCAACTTGGGGAGCCGGTGATCCCGTGCAGGGACACACTCTGGGCATTGCTCACACAGCTTTGGGGTCCTGCACTGCAGGGACAGGGGTCTGAGCTCCTGTGTCCCATGTCCCATGTAGTGGTTAACCTAATCTTCAGTTTCCTGAGGGTTGTCCCACCTCTCCCCATTTTCTGATCTAGATCTCTTGGTGGTCTGGTCCCTCATGCACCCCAAATCTGTGCAGCACCTGCAGTGGTCAGCATGGAGCCCTGGTGACTGGGTAAACATGAATGTAGAAGCCCAAGGTGGGATATGGCTGAGCCCATGGAGGTGGCCTGTTGGGCCAGCCTTGATCACCTTCCAGACTCCTCATTGTACTGGTGCAGAGCAGGATTCAGGCACCAAAAGACAGCACTGTGTGCCAGCTGAGAGGCTTCAGGGTGCCCAGGAGATGGCTCCAGAACCCGAGGCAGAGGCCAGGAAGGACAGGCCAGGACATCATAAGCAGCAAAACGAGCTTAGGGAAGCTCTTTGTGCTGCCATCCCTCCCCTTCTTCCATGGTGGAACCCAGATACCACCTCAGATGGACCCCCATGGTCAGAGCTGAATCCCACCCCACTGACCAAGATGTCCAGGAGGGTCCCAGGTACTGCTGCCTCCTGAGCACCGCAGGTGACCATCATGGTCTCCATGGTCCAGCTGGCATAATTTATTCCTAATGTGTTAAATCCATTAATTCAAAAGATTTTTCAGTGTCTGGTACTAAAAGCCTCATCTCCTGAATTTCTGTGATTCCAGCAGAAACTTAGTCCCTGAGAAGAGCATGAAATCCTTCCTGGAGGTGAGTGTCCATTTCCATCCCAGAAGGCAGAAGAAGAAAAATGCCCACCTATTTTTCCTCCAGAGAAAAGTCCCATCCTTTCAGGTATCCCACCATCAACCTCAGCAGTTGATAGGGAGCCCACTGCACATCCACCTTTATCCCTACCTCCTCCTGCTCAGAGAATGAGATCTGTGGTCTTTGCACCAGAAAGTTGCTCTGACTTTAGGGCAAAATAGGCATGGTGGCTATGAAATCATCAGTTTTGGTATAAGGGATCTCTGTTATCAGCCCAAGGCATCTGCTGTGCTGGGAAGCCATTGGCTGTGGTGAGACAGCGGTGGCCGGTCATTGCTCAAGGGCTGGTGGGCACCATCAGAGCACCTTTGGCTTTGGCCTGGCAGGAGCATTCTCCCTGCTCACCTATCACTGGGACCAAGGGAACTGCCCTCGCCTGGGGGAGATCTTCACCACCCACAAATCTGGGTGTCCCCATTGCCCTGTCATTGCTGTAGCACTCCCCAGCATTGTCAGCAGGCAGGAGATGTGGGGGCCCCCATCCTGCTGCACCCCCAGGCTTCAGCACAGCTGGTAGGAACCAGGGGCTCCATCCCACTGGAGAAGCCCGAGTCCCTTGTGGGGAAGAGCCCTGGACTGAGGGGAAAGGCAACTGGTCTCCCTGTGTGGTGCCAGAGGCTTTTGTCCTCCCTCTGCCGAGCCCAGGGGCTGGAGCTGGGTGAGTCCCAGCCCAGAGGGGATGGAGAGCCCTTCCCTCTGCCCGGCCCCGATGGAGAGGGACCATTCTCTTTAATGCAATGCTATGAATACTCGGGGTCTTTCTGCTCGCTGTTTAATGGATTTGAATGTGAAAAGGTGGTGGAATTGGGAAGAGGGGAAGAGAGGGGGGAGGCCAGGCCTCTTTGTTCAGGGATGCTGCTCCAGCCTTGGATTTATTTAGCATTTGGAGGGCTCTGGGGTCCTTCTCTCCTCCCCTGCCCTGCAAAGGCTCGCTCCCTTTTCTGCCTCATGCTTATTAGCATAGCAGCTGCTCAGGAGAGGGGCTAGGCAGGAGAAAAGGATCGAGGCGTCCAGGAAATGAATAGGAGGGGAAAAAAACAGCCTAAAAGGACAGAGGCTTTGAATAAGGGGGAGCAGTGAGTGGAAAATGGGACGGGGGCGGCTCAGAGTTGTCACCGTAGCTGTGAATGTGAGCAAGGAGAAATGTGGGGACCCACTGGGGATAGGCTCCCTGTCTGGGCACTGTGCTGGGGGTCGAGGCCTGATCCTGGCACTGTGGCGTGAGGCCAGGGCTGCCCTGTGCCCCCCAGCTCCTGGGCACAGGTGGGCGGTGGGTGCTGAGCCACACCTTCTTGTACCTCCAGCCCAGCTCCCTCGGACCACCAGGTGCCCCAGGCCCCTGAGGCTGGGTTGGGGTCCCCCATCTGTGATCTCCAAACTGAAGCCTCCAGCGAGAGACCCAGTACGTGTCACAGTACCTGCCAATTCCCCAAGGGTGGTAGGCTGCTGGAAATCCAGCAATCATCTCCAAGGTGCAGACTGGGCATGGGATGGGGCACTCAGTGAAACCTCCACAGCACACTGCAACCAGTTCCTCCAGTTCCTCCACCCACTCCAGGAAAAGCCCTCCGGCCACTGTGTGATTGAGTGGTTTAGGCATAATTAAAGGAAATCAGGAGTCCAGGGAGCTGCCACCCAGCTCCTGCCCAGCTGGAGGGGTGACCACACTGAGACATCAGAGTCTAGTCCAGGGCAGGAAACCCTGAGGGCTGTACACATGCAGAGCCTCTTTGTGCAACTGCATTCATGTGTGAGAACATTGCTGGGGACTGCACATGGGTGAGAAGGGATTTTTCACCTGGAGAAAACAAGAACAGAGATGGCAGTCTTGGGGTGAGGGGAGGTTGCAGAATCACTGCTTCCAAGCAGAGGCTCTCCTTGGTTGCAGGATTCATTTGAAGCCAGGATCTGTTCATTGTGCTGTCATGTTTCAGAGCACAAACCATCAGTCCCAGGGTGCTGCTCAGGCTCCCTGTGAAGGCTCAGCCTCAGCTGCCCCTCAAATGCATTACAGCAGAGCCACCAAGTGTTGGCCAGCCAATGTCCCCTCTGTCCATGTCCCCTCCAGCCAGTGCTGTGCAGGGCTCTGCTCACTGGGCCCACTCTGCCACTGCTCCATGCTCATGTCCACGTCCTCCATGCCCCACTGAGGAGGGGTCAGCAGAGCCATAGCCATCCTACTGGGATAAACATGCAGCTGGTTGGGGAATTTTCCCCCTCTGGGGAGCCTCTCCGTAAAAAGAGCCAGGAGGACACCACCAGCACAGCTGGGCTGAGATCTGCCATCACCTGACCATGCTGCTGGAGATGCTGCTCTCCTTGGCTTCCCTCAGGGTCTGCTCCCAGCCACAGAACATTCTTGGAGTCAGGCTGAATGAGGAGTTCCCAGTTAAAATGGTTGTCCCAACCATGCCCAACCCCATCATCGCTCCAGCTGTCCAGCTTTGCCTCTCTCCATTCTTCTACCCGTCCCTTACCTATCCATCCCACCAGGCCTCCACTATCCATCCCTCCCAGCCAGCCCCTCTCCCTGCATTCTTCCACCCCTCCATGTCCCTTGTGATCCCCCCAGGCCCTCTGCCATCCCTCAATCCCTCTAGCCAAGCATCTTCCACTCTTCCAGATCCTAACCCCATCCACTGTCTTCCCCAAAACCAGCCAAACCATGATGTTGTCCTGCTTGACTATTTCTCCCCAGGAAGAGAAACCTGTTTAAAAGCCAAAAATTCCACTGAACCTACAAATCTGTGTCCCACCCAGGGTGAGACCCAGAGGTCACCTCTCCCTGGGCACCCTAAGATGGGTGCTCATGGTGGCAGAGGAACATGGCAGCTGCAGAGGTTTTGGGAAGAGGTTTCTCCTTCCTGCACAATGGAGCAGTGTCATTCCTGGGGGCATGATGTGTACCCTGGGGAGCACTTGCTGCACCAAGGAGAAATTGGAGCTGCCTACACTGTGCTGGGAACATCCTGGGGAGGACACAGTCCTCCAAGCATGGGGGTCTGTAGAGTGACAGTGATTTCAGGGCATGGGTGATGGCACCGAAAATCCCATGCTCACCTCATGGCAGTTTGTGAAGCTCATGTACACCCCAAGAAGAGCAAAAAATTATTCCATGCTGCAGGAACAGGGTGATGTGGGATGGATATGGGGGACAGGACCTCTGCACCCAGTCCCAGCACCAAATACTGCAGCAGCTTTGGGTCAGCAGCAAAAACAGGCTGAAACCATCAGCTGTCCTGTCCTGCACGATGCGCTGAGGACCCTGGTGCTGCTGACCATCCATCCATCCATCCATCCATCCATCCATCCATCCATCCATTCATTGGGATGGAGTCCAGAATGCCTTGGTAAGGGGCAAAAAATTCTGAAGTTTGGAAATGAGGCCCGCCTGGCTGGGCAGCCTGAGCCACCGTCTCCTCGCCGACACCGAACAGAAGTTGATTGTGATTCTTTTTTGTTAAAAAAGGTAACTCCTCTTTGGACTGTTGGGCTGTGGCATTATCATAGTCATACAAACGCCCAACAAAGCATCTATTTAAAATGTCCTGAATTTTGATTACAGCCTGTCTCCTCTTGCTTGCCTGCTCTCTGTCTTTCTTTCTCATTCATTACTTACTGTGTTAAGCTCCCTGAAATTCAAATAAAATCCCACCTCCTCCCCCGCATCCATATGCGACGGCCGATTCAGTGCGATGGCCGGGCTTGACGGATGGAGGGCAATAGAAGGGAAGACAAAGCTGTCAAACCTCGCCAGGCTGTGTTGACTTCCCATCGCCCCCCAGCCGGAGGGGAGCCCGATCCATCTGGTTTGGAGTCAGCAGCACAAACAAAAGCAAAAGACAATGGCAGGAAGCACTTGA
>VXBC01004896.1:48916-98441 GCA_013399945.1 Ploceus nigricollis | reverse complement strand
CTCCCAGAGGGGGCTGCACCGGGTTTCAGGGACCCACGGGTAAGACTGATTTAAGGGGGAAAAGATGCAGCCCCCACCATGTACTGCCAGCCCTCGAGTGGCTCAATTCGCCTGCCCGGGGCTTTATCCTGGGTCGGACCCGCTGCCCAGCCGATGGCCATTTTCCTGGTGCAGGAGTGCTGGGAGCTGTGGACACCACAGGGAGGCGGAAAAATGGGGGAAAAAATCCCGAAAGCAGTGCATAAACCAAAAACGGTGCTGGGGGTACGCTCGGGGGGGGCGCCTCTTGGCCCACCCACTCCCCAACCCTCCTCCTATTCCCGTTTGGTCCCCGGGCGCAAACGGCGAGTCCAGGTGGGAAGCGGCACTCCCGGGCCAGCTCCCACCGCCTCTGGGCATTTGGTCAGCAGGAGAGGGAGGGCAGGAGGTGCGGGGAGAGAGGAAGGAGCATGTCATAAACCGAGGTGACAGCAGCCGCGCCGGGTCAGCTGGGTGGCAAGCTGCTGTCACCTGGCACTGCTGGCATGTCCTTTTGGGAAGGGAAAGGGAGAAATCGGCCAACTGCTAAATTCAGCCCCAGCCGATGAAATGTGCCATCACGGAGTGTCTGTCGCACAGCTGGAGGACAGTGGCCTTGAGCTCCGAGTATGACTTGCCCCACGGCCCCACAGCCTGTTTCCCAGCAGCTGGAGTAGTCTGGGAACACTCCTGCCCCATCTGGGTTCCTTCTCATCCCACCTGGATTTAGGCTGTAAGGACTTGTTGAAGCAGCTCCTCATTCTCCTCCCATAAGGGATCTGCTTTTCTAAGTCAATTTCTGCAGCTAGTTGTTCTCATCCCTATCCCCATTCTCATCTTCACATCCATCCCCATCTCCATTCCCATTTCCCCATCTCCATCCTGTCCTTGTCTCCACCCTCATCCTATGCCCATGCACACCCCCATTTCCATCCCCATCCAATCCCCATCCATCCCATCCCCATCTCAATCCACATCCCCATCTCCTCACCCGTGCCCATCCGATGCCCATCTCATCCCAATCTCTATCCCAATGCCATCTGTCTGGTCTCTGACTGTTTGGCTTCCCCAGGCCAGAGCTCTCCTGGTCACATCTCTCTAATGTGAGTGTGTTGCAGTCCATCGTTCTCATGGAATAGGAGGGATTGGAATGTTACTGCTGCTAGGGGCTGCAGACCCCTCCCCTGCTCTCCTGTGCCTGTGCAGCTTCTCCCAGGATGTCCCTGTGCTGCTGGGGCCTCTGCAGCGCTGGCACAGGGCGCTGAGATGGGCTCGGGGCTTGAAGCTCTGAGGGTCTGTGCAGGAGCCAGGTTTGCCCGAGGACGGTGAAGAGGAGCCACCCCTGCCTTTGTCCCGTCCCCCTGAGGGCCCCGTGCCGGGCAGCAGGCGGTGGCTCTGTCCCCATCACCCCAGCCATGGTGTCAGCGGGAATCACCGGCGGCAATCCCTGTCCTGTCTCCTGTGTCGGCTCGCCGCGGTGATGCGCGGGACGTGCTGCGGCTCACGGTGACTCACGGGAGCTCCGGTTGTGCCCGGGGGCCGGCACAGCCTGGCAGTGCAAGTAGCGTGCGGAGAGCGCCGGAGCCACCGCAGCCCGTGACCGTCCCCTGGCACTAATCCCAGCAAACCCATCACGACAAAGCTGGAAAAGGGAAGGCAGTGGGGTCGTGCGGCAGCTTTGCCGGACGTAGATGCGATGGCCTGGGTGTCGGGACTCTGCTCTTCCTGGCTTGCCCTCTCTTATTTACTGCTAAATATCCCGGGACAGCTGATTTTGTGTCTTTACTGGCCGTATCCTGCGAGGTGTGGAGCCCTGTGAGCGAGCCGTGGGAGAGCGGGAATTGCTCACACCTCCCGGTCTGGGGCTTGGCCAGAGTTACATCCTTGCAAGCAAATCTGCGTTTGCCAGTGACACTGGTGAGAAAAAGAGCGCGGGCAGGGACCCAGCCATGCAAATGTTCGGGACTGGCAGGTGGGGGCAGGACTCGGTCTGGGAACGGGGCCAGAGAGGGAGGGGAAAGAACGAAAAAGCAGGGGGGAAAAAAACCGGGAAATAAAAAGACAGATTTGAAAAGCTGCATTTCAAATCCAGTTTGTACCCAGCTCTATAACCGGAGAGGAGCCGGGAGCGCTGTGATGGCTGGGCCAGGCTCCCTGCATGGCTCCGCTGCCCGCCAGCTGCGAAGGGGCTGCCAGGGGCCGCGGCCGGCGCTGGGAGGCCCCTGCCCTCGCTTTATGGGGCCCTGCAAAACCGGTAGTCCCACCCAGTGATTTACCCGCTCTCTTCTGAGGCGAGGGGAAGACGTGTCGGGAGGCGGGGAAGGGCCCCGGAGCTGCGACGCCTTAAGCGAGCGGTCACGCCGAGAGGCGCGGAACAAATTTCCCCTGCTCAGGAGACGTGACGGCCAAATTTCCCCGTGCCCGTGAGAGCCTGCGGGAGGGAGAAGGCCCGGCTGCCACCGGCATCGCCGGCGGGGCTCGGAGCCGCCCCGAGGCCGGGCGCGCTGGGCTGGGCACGTCGCAGCCCTCTTCCAAAAAACCTCAGCGGGTCATGCCCGTCCGCCCGGCCAGGCGGACACGACGGCAGCGAGAGTCCAGCCACCCCCCGAGGCCTCCTTGCAGGGAGCCGGAGAGCCGGGGGGACGGATCCGGGGCAGGCGGCGAGGGGGCGTGCCCCCACTTAATTCATTAAAATGTGTCGGAGAGCGTGGGAAAGACGGGAGCTTTTCTTCCCAGCGCAGAGCCGCAGCGAAAGGCGTGCGAGGGAGAGCGCCCTGCCCGCTCGGCTCCCCGGGGTCGGAGGAAGCGCGGAGGTTTCCTCCGCCGCTGGCCACGCCGGCGCTTCGCCTCCCGGCTGTTTGGCAAAGCGGCTGCCGGAGCCCCGATGGAAAAACGCGGGGCTCGGCCAGTGCCGCCTGCCCCACCGCGGGGATGTGGGGTGTGGGGATGCAAGGAGCCCAGCCGGGGCTGTGGCTGCTGCATGGGAACAGTCTCCCTTATGCGGATTCATCTCTGGGGACAAGACAGGGAATCCCTGTGAGGATGAAGTGGGGAAGAGGTCGAGGGGGGTCTCAGGGGACACTCGTCCTCCGTGTGGTCTGAGAGCTGCACAAGCAAGTTCGTGGCCGTGGGATTGGCCTCATGCTCTCCCCATGGACACATCACACACCAGGAGCCTTCGGTGGCACCCAGACTGTGCCTGGGTGGGCTGGGACCCTGCCAGCCCTGCAGGCAGAGCTCCTGAGGCCAGAGCTGGGGGTTTGCAAGGGAAACCTCATGCTCTTGCAGTGAAGATGTGTGGGTGCCCTGTGTCCTCTGCAGGGAGCACAGCACCACAAGAAAAGCTCTCACGAGTGGTTTGGGAAGTTCTGTGGACAAGGGCATCCTCCTGGGACTCCCACACCACAGGGGCCACTGCAGGAACATGGTCTGGGGACTGCCACTTCCCACGGATGTCACCGTAGATGCTGCTCTGCATGGTCCCTCCCAGCCTGTGGCAAACAGGTTTTAAAACCTGAGTGAGACTCACGCAGGGTCATAACACTACACGTGGTCATTGTCCTCTGGGGAGCACACAGGCAGGGCTGTCCCTGGGCTGGAGGATGTGGTGCTGTGCTGTACAGTTTGGGTTATCTTACTGCAGCTTGGCCTTTAACCACTCCAGTGCCCCATCTTGTCAGTCCTTATCCTGCTGGAAATGCTGCAGCTCTTCTGAGGTAGCCTATGGTCTCGGTGTCTGACAGCACAAAAATGCTCCTGGAGCAAAAAGCCACCAGCTGGGACACACTTGGAGCTGGAGAATTCCTGCCTGGTGCCACAGGCAGGGACCTCTGGCTGCACCAGTGTCTCAGCGCTGCCAGGCCATGCCGAGGCACCCCCTTGACTGATGTCCCTGTGGCCACTGAGCACACATTCTCCAAACTGCCATGGCTCCAGCCGTGTTCTGCTAAACTGACACCATCACATTTCCCTGACCTGGTGTGCTGGCAGCTGCTTCTGGGGCTTCTGGTCCCAGAAAACTGGCACGTGGAGGGACCATATCTTCACTTTGCAGGTGCTGATAGAGTTGGTTGGAGACACAGACCTTGGTTTTATGTGCCCTGGGCCAGCCTCCTCACCTTTGGGCCATAATTATTTTGTCCTGGATCATCTGAATGAGCTCCAGGATTTAATCCAGTGTCAGTTCAGGGTTTTGGTGCCAGGAAATTGCCATCTCCTGAGACACATGGTTCTTGGGGCCACTAACCACAGAATCACAGACTGGTTTGGGTTGGAAGTGATCTTTAAAACTCATCTTGTCACACCCCCTGCCATGGGCAGGGACTCCTTCCACTATCCCAGGGTACTCCAAGCCCCGTCCAACCTGGCTTTGGACACTTCCAGGGATCCAGGGGCAGCCACAGCTTCTCTGGGCAATCTGTTTGGTTGCACTGCATGGCCACTCCTTTGTGGTGGCTGTGGGATGGGGATATGTCACCCCACTGCTCCCACTGCACAGTTCCCCCAGAAGACTCATTACAGCCCACCAGGAGTGGCCTCTGTACCTGCTGACTGCTCCGTGGCGACAACCCTGGGATCTAAGCAGGGTTGGGGGTGACACGGCCATAGCCCCCATGGGACACATGCCTGGTGAATGATAGAAGCTCATTTGCCTAGGGGTCATGCCCACATATTGGCAGGTTGCTGGGAAAGGTCTGGTCCCAGGCTATTCCCCAGGGAGCAAACATCCCCTGATTGATGCAAATGTCCCTCCTCGACAGACACTGCTCTCTTCTCCTCTCCCTTCACTGTGAGCAGTGGCCCTGCCCTGTGGGAGCAGCATTCCCGTGGTGTGGGGCAGCACAAGGGCCGGAGCTCACAGCCAGCTCCGGCTGGATCTGGGTCCAAAAATACACTGTTTTTTTTGAAAACGGCAGCCAAGCAACTGGGAGCTCAACTGGAGCATCTGGCTGGAAAAGCGTCTCCAGGATGAGGATGGGCAGTGATACAGCCCCTGTCCTCCTCCTCCTCCTCCTCCTCCTCCTCCTCCTGTGCCTTTCTGGCTGCCTTAGGGACCAACCAGCCCTAGTTCAAGGCACAAAGTCATGCCAGGGAACACTGAGCTGATTTCTGTGAGCCGGTCAAATATGTGGCGAGGTTTCCGCTCCAGATTACAGGAGGAAGGAAGTTTGCTTGGAAGGCAATGGGGATAAGGTGGGGGAGAAGGGAGGGAAGTGCATTCCTGCCTGATGAGGAACAATGTTGATATATTCATTTGTAAACTAAAGCTGGCCTGAGCGTCAAACACCTTGTCCCCGTCAAACTCTGAAGGATGTGCGGGAGTACACAAGGAGAGGAGAGGAACCGTCTGACATCCGATGCAGCGTGTGGTTTCCCAGTGCTGAGGGATGGATGCTGCTCAGCCAGATCTCATTCATGATAAAGAGCAATAAAACCCTTCCTCAGTGCTGTTTTATCCCAGGGTCCCCTCATGATCACATCCTGTCACGCAGAGGCACAAGTGAAGGGGGATCTATGGGCTCTGGAGTGGGCAGCCCACCCACAGCGCTCATCCCTGCCACAACACTGCTGGAGCCGCCCTTCCCACGCAGGATCAAACGGCTCCATAAAACCAAGGAGGGCTCATTACTGCCCTAATAAATATTAAGTATTAGTATGACACTGACAATGGGATTTTGTAATTATTTTTTAAGCAGCCAGATAAGGAAACAATATTGTAGGCTGATTAGAAAGCTGCTTTAGTTCCCTTTGATATGTATCCACCATTCAAAACTGGACAATTTATTACCTCCTGGATGCTCCTCAAGGCTAATCTGATGTGGAATTTGCTGTTGACGAATTTGCTGTGGTATAGCACCTCTATGATTGGAGGTGACCTTGCTGCACACTTCCCACCACGGCACCACCTCCTGTGGGCAGCAGGAAGGAAGAGGTGCTGTGCTGGGTCCCAGCCACTGCCCCTGTCCCCAGGAGCTGGATGGAATCCTCTAGGAGCTGTTTTGTGCCATGTCCAGAGGTACACACCACTTGCTGGATTCTGCCCTGGGTTGGTGTCCCAGAACAAGTCCCAGCCATGGGACCCTGCCCTAGCACAGCCCTGACTGTAAGCACAAGAGCTCACCCCTAAACTGGGAGAGCTCTCAAGCAGATAAAATCCTGGAGGTGACCAGGAGGTGACCCTAATGTCCCCAGGGATCAGAGAGAAAGGCACCTTCTAGGCAGCTGTCCCCAGGTGAGGGACAGGCCTGTGTGTCCCCATCTCGTGTGAGCTCCCCTCCACAGCAGAAGGCAGTGGCAGATGAATGTGAAACCACAGCTCTGGAAAACCCAGCAAGCAAAGGCCAAAAGTGCCCATGAGTGGTCAGATGTGCATGTGGCGCAGCAGCTTCCCCTAAACAGGACCTGGAAAGGTTAATCCCATTTTGGAGAGGTTTATTTCATGGCATGATGAAGCAGCACACACGGTGGGGGCCAGCAGTTGGAGGCTCTGCACCGTTCCTGCTTTGCCTCATCCCCAGTTTCTGCCCTCCCAGAACAAACTCTGAAGGAGCAGGATGCTGATACAAGGATGAGTCTGTGTGGAGCCTGGGGGACTTGGGCTGCTCAGTGCCTGGTACTGGCAGTGTGGGGATGGTCGCCTTTTAGGGTCACTTGTACCAATTAATGCTCAGGCATTAATATTATGGATCTTATGGAAAATAATAATATTTAAAGTGGAAAAATGGTTTGTTTCTTTTATTAAAGCATTGAGCCAGAGGGTGAGATGTACCCTCTGGCCTGGGAGGAAAGAGCCTCTGGCACTGTGTGGCTAGGACCTTTGGAAGAGGGAAAATGAGTCCTGCACTGCAGCATGAGCTGCCTGGGCAGGTGCTTCACTATCATAAATGTCACACCTCAGCCAAGAGCTCCTCAGGCCCTCTCAACAATAACAGCAGGGCCTGGTGGTTAAAACAGATTAGAGGAGGAATTTTGCAGACGCTCCTCTGTTCAGGAGGGAATGGTGTGAGCCTGGCCATGGATCGGGAGGCACTGGACAGCAGCCCCCTGGAGCTGCAGGACCTGGCTGGAATCTCCATGGTGAGATGCAGCCTCCTCTGGCCAGTCCCACCAGTGATGCCACTTCTTGGTATTAGTGGGCCCACACACCTTATTGCCTGTGCACCCTGCACAGAGCCTGGGCACAGGGCTGTGCTGAGATGCCTCCCCAGGGGAGGAGGAGGCTGGCAGCTTTGGCAGCAGTGGGAGCCCCCCCAGGACCAGCCTGGCCCTGCTGGGGCATCCCACACTGCAGCACAGTGGGTGCAGGTGCCAGTGGGCATTGTGGTATACCCAGAGATTGCTCAGCCTCCCCAGACCTCCACGCCTGTGCCCACCAGCTGCCTCCAAGGAGTGCAGGGTCAGGGTGAGCAGGATGCTGGGGATGGGCTGAGGTTTGGCACATGTCCCACAGGCTGGGAGTGCTCAGGATGCTCTCTGCCCTGTGCTGCTGTTGGAGATGCAGTTCCTGCTCCCCATGAGTGAGTGGGCAGAGGGGCACTCACTCATGTGTCAGAGGGGGGGTGTGTGGATGTGGTGGGGTTGGCACTGCTGGGGTGATGGTTTTGTTCAGCAGAGCCCTCTCACCATCTTGCCATGTGTAGTTTGGAGAGGGGAAGAAATAAAGCAAAGGGTCCATTCTTCAGCCACCTCTGCTTTAATGATCTCATGGAGGCCATGTATTTTTGGGCTGTTGCAAACCGCTGGTGCACCTGTGACAGTGCTCTCCATGATGGATCCTAAAATGAGAGCTCCCGCCTCCCCACTTCCAGCCTCTCTCTGGAAACACACGGCCCAAAATCTGCTGAGGTTCCCCAGGCAGTCCCAGTTCCCCTGTGGAGCCCCCGTGCTTCTCCTCAGCTCAGCTCAGCTCAGCTCATAGATGCTCTGTGTGTCCCCAGAGGCCACAAGAACATCCTGAAACTGGGAGACAATGCGTCCAAAATGGGACCCTTCCCAAAACACTTTCCCACAGCAGGTGCAGCAGTAGAAGTCGGTGAGCTCTGCTCTGTCCAGCACCCCGGGGGGGATGGCAGTGACCTGCAGGACCGTGTCCCCTGCCAGCACTGTGGCTGCTCCACACTGCTCCATCCCCTCTGCCTGCTCTCTGTGTGGGGCGCAGCCAGGCTGGGCTGTGTCACAGACTGGCACGGTGACACTGCAGCTCTGGCTCCCCGGGCAGCCTGTGGAGAGAGGAGACAGCAGATAAACCACCAGTCACTGGTGTGATGAGCAGAATCTGTGCCTAACCTCGTGAGCGACCCTTGCGAGGGGCCTGTCATCCCTGCAGGGATCCGGGCTCTGCCCTGCATCCCAGGGAGGAGCATCCCCTGAATTCGGGAGGGAGTGGTTGGTCACCAGCATGCAGCAGCTGCCTGCCCTAAGCGTGGCACCCGTGCAGCCACTTGCTCCTCTGCAGCCTCCTGGCACCTACTGCAGTTCCTTCGCCGTGTCTTCGTGTTTGTTCCAGTCTGGGTAAGGGCTCCAGTGCCGCTGCTGTTCTGGGTGCGGTGGTTTTGCCTCCCGGTCGCAGGCCAGGTCAAGCTGCTCTCGGGGCGGGGCTGTTATGGGGCTGCCCGGTTAAGGGGCAAACGAACAGCAGGGAAACCCCTACTGCTGCTTTAATTAAACCGCCCCGTGATCAGCTAATAATGGCACCCACGACTCTCCCGACCTGCCCGCGGCGGACACGGGGCTTTGGGCCCCATCCCCAGNCGGGACGGGGGATCGCTGCCATGGCACACCGAGTGCCCCGACCCGGCAGTTTCAGCACACGGGGATGGCTCTCCCGCCCGCAGCGGGGCACGGCAGGTCTCCAGATCCGGGCAGCGGAAGCCGAGGGCTGAGCTGCCTCCCATCCATTAGGGAGCCTGGCAGCCGGGAAGAGGCTGCAGTTATTGCTGAGGGATGTCCCCGTTTTGGCAGGGGGATCTGTCCTGCTCAGGCACCAATTAAGACAACAAAAGGCATCCTGCATCGCTCTAGCGGCACTTCTGGGGTGTCCACCCGACCCTTTTCAGGATCACAGGGACCCTGTCAGAAACCAGCTGGGACCGAGAGGGACACCAGCATTCCCAGCTGGCCCTTCCCTGCATTCCAGAGCAGTCAGGAGCTGGGACATGCTGGGGATTACCGTGGGGGAACGCACAGATGGGAACAGCCCTGAAACGGCCATCCCATTCTGGCAGAGCTGTCCTGTCCTGGCAGAGTCACTCCTCAGCTGTGCAGCGGGGTCTGAGCCTGCCCATCGCATGAGTAGAAAGAGCCACAGCCCGGGGGAGGTGTGGAAGGATCAGCTCACACCAGCCCCTGGTTCAGGGGGTTCCCCAGGGCCCCCCCCCAAGACCTTCCACACCTCTCCAGGGCAGATTACCAGCCCGAGCTGGTGGGGTACAGTCAACTCTAGTTCCCAGCACACCAACAGCCACACTCAGGGTCATGGCTGTCACTGGGGATGTTCTCACAGGGGATTTGCAAGCCAGCCCTTCACCACCACATTGCCCAGCAGCAGCACTAGTTTGGGGTTTGCTGCCACAGCACAAGGGGAAGCAGCCCCAAGCCCCATCTAAGATACTGGGCAAAAGCTGGGTTCACCAGGGCTGTGCCCTGAACAAGTGCCCCATGGCCTCATTCACAGATGGGCCTTTCCTTCACCCCCTGCATCTGCTTTGGACACTGGCATCTATCCTTAAGGGGAAAACAATGACCTCAATTTGCCATTTTCTGAGTTTCTGGGTGAAACACCCAGGCCGCTCTCAGGAGATTCCTGAGCCACCCAGAGCAGGGATGTGGAGGAGGAGTCCATTTCCCAGGGGTTTCTCCAGGATAAAGCCTGCCAGGGGGTGGCAGATCACCAAGACAAGAACAGCAGCTCTGTCCTCACCCTGTTCCCTCTTCCCTCAGCCCTGTGCCACTCCTGTGTTTGGTGGCATGGGGTGGCCGCAGCCTGGGCACCCTTTTTTCTCCTATCCTCTCTGCTCTCGAGCACCAGACCCTGAAGGGAGGGACATCGACCTTGGGTGGGACTTTTAGATCCAATGCAATGGAAATGACGCTGACAGCACGCAGCACCCATGGCCAACAGCTTTCCCCATCATGGACCCTAAAATTTCCCTGACCAGAACATGGCACCAGCACACTGACAGGACACTGACATTCTGTGTGCCTGCAGGGATACTGAGTAATTTGCTCTCTCTTCCAACACACTCCCTCCGCTGTCCTGCTGTTGGTGGGCAAAGCCAATGGCAAACCCCTCCTTCCCTGCACAGGGGGATGGGAAACCTCCAGCTCCCCCAAACACCCCAATCCCACCCCCTGGGCTCGTGGGAAAAAAGCAGGCAGGGAGGGAAAGTTCATCCCTTAAAAGCCTGAGGAGAGAAAGGCCGTGATGGTCACCCCATAGTTTTGCCTTTGCTTGCACCAGCCCCCTCCTAATTGTGGCTCTTCAAAGGGTTGAAAATGCTACATCACTTCAAAGTGACCATTTCTGAATGGGAGCTTGTAAAACCCCTTCTCCCCCTCCCACCAAATTCTTCCCAGGGCTTTTGAAGATGCTTGTGCTCCCCTCACCGACAGGGTGAAAGGGCCACCAGGCGCCAGGCACAGGATGCCAGCCGGGCACACGGGAAAACTGAGCTGGGAGAGGCTGGATCCCCCAGAAAAACAGAGATTTCCAGGGGAAGGGGGGCAGGGGCTTGAGGGAGGGTTTTTTTCTCCCCTTTCAGACAGGCAGAGGCCTCTCCAGTGGAGCCATGGCTCCCTTGGGACTGCATCCCAGCTTGCCTGGATGCTGCACACCCCGGAGTTACACCAGGGATGGAGCAAAAGGCATGTGTAGGGTGCATGGGGCCGCGGGGAGCCCAGCGTATCCCCCCAGTGTGCCGGGAACTTGTCAGATCTGTGGCTTCCAGAGCTCTGTGAGGTTCACACCAAAGGCTGGATTCCCACCGCATCCCCGCGGAGGAGAAAGGAAAGCGATTCCTTACCGAATCGATTTGAAACACTTCTTGGGAACTAATAATCCCATTATAAAACATCTTGAAAATAAAAACCCCTTTGCCTCTCACTCACCTCTCCCCCTCTTGGCTGGGTCACCCTGGGGATGACAGAGCCTGGGTGAGGGGCTGAGCCCTGCAGCCCCCAGGCCCCCAAAGCTGAGCACCCCCATGTGAGTGCTGCAGAGCTCCATGGGCAGAAACAGTCGTCCCCCAGCACTGTCCCCAGCACTGTCCCCAGCTGGGCAGTGCTCAGCACAAGAGCTGTCTCCTCCTGGCCTTGCACGTGCTGCCCATTCACAGCTCCTGCCCACCCCTGCTCACCTGTGGGAATCAATCCCATGGGAACAGCAAAAACTGCTGCTCTTCCTGCCATGACGTCTCACCGCCAGCAACTGCTGCCATGTCCAGGGAAAAGGGGATGCTGCAGCACCCCCATTCTGCTTATTTCTGCATCAGGTTCTTTCCTGAGCTAAGCAGGGCCACTCTCAGAGTGCAGGGGTCCCACCTTTGCCTGCACTTGTCGCCTCTGCAGCAGCCCTGCTTTGTGCTCAAGCCCCTAATGTATGCCCCAGGGTGGGGTAGCCCTATGCTTCATGAAGTGGGTGCAGCAGGAGCTCCCCAGCCTGGACTGGATCCCCTTCTTTCAGCCCCCAGTCACCAGCACCAAGACAGTGGGGCACCAGAGGCCCATCCCACACCCTGGTCACTGAACAGGCTCTGGGCAGTCCAAGGGACCAACAGTCCCTTCACCTGGGGGGACATGGCAGCATCTGGGACCCACAGTCACCGAGATCACTCTGGTAATCCCACAGAACTCCTGAACTATTGCCACAGGGAGGCTGTGGGGGCAAAGTGACTTGTCCCAAGATGATGAGCTACAGCTCCATGTGCCCCACTGCAAGGTCCTGCTCATGGACATGGGGCTGAGCCCAGTGGGATGAACATGGGACAGGACAGGGGCTGCCCACTGTGGGCAAGGCACTCACATTCCCCCACACAGAGGGGCTTTTAGTGGGAGTCACATTGAAAAGCCACCATGATGGTGACACTGGTGACCTGTAGTCCCTCCAGCCTTATTGTGTCAGCTGCAATGCTGGAATGCTGGGTCAGCACTACTGGGACAGCATCGGGACTTCCACAGCAGGACAGGGGGGCACAGCAGGGCTTGGAAAGATGGGACAGAGCAGGATCAGGGCAATCCTCTTTTGAACTTGTGCCCATTCCCCTTTCCCAGCCCACCCAGCCCTGATTTGGCTGTCCCCACTGTGTGAGCCCAGGGCACCCCCAGGGTTTCAGTGTCAGGGTGGTAGCCAACAACTTCCCAGGGAGCCAGGTACTTCTGCCCAAAATCCTGCCCCACGGGCCCCGTTTCTAGCCCAGGTCCCTCTGTGTCACCCCTGCCCAACCAAGGCCTTGGGGCGAGGAGCTGGGTGCCTGTCCCGGCTGGCTCAGGGAAGCGCACCTGGCAGCTCCTGCTGCCTCTGGAGAGGCTGTGGGTCCAGCAGCCCCGTGCCAGCCCCGAGCCCTGTGCCCGCCACAGCCAGAGCCATCGCAACGGTGTGCGGGGCTCAGCCGCAGCCGGGGCTGGGGGCTGGGGAGAAAGCTCACAGCTTTGTCGAGGCTTTGCACAAGGCTGAACACAGACCTGGGAGCATTCTTGGAGTACAAAGGTGCATGGGAAACCTCGGCCTCGGTGAGAGATCAGCCTGATAAGAGGAGTTACGAGCCTGAGAAATGTGCTGATTGCAGGGCACTGAAGATGCCTGGTTATCTTTTCCTTCTCGATAAGGCAGATAAGCAAAGGACAAAGGACCCGGGATTGTGCAACCTGGGCTGCAGCAGCCTGGTCGTGATCTTAAGATGTTCCCAGGGTGGAGGAGGGAGGACGAGCTCAAGCAAGAGGCAGCTCCAGTTGCTCTCATCTCCCCCTGCAGCTGTGAAGAGAGCCCTGCCAGCTTCTGTACCCAGTGCTGGGCAGCAGCATGCAATGGCCCCTGGCTCTGAGTGGCCCCCAGCTCCTTCCCGGGGCACGCTGGGCACAGCGCCCCTGTCAGCAGGCACAGCAGAGCTCTGCAAACCAGCACACACAACAATGTCACCGGGTCCCAGCCCTGCCCTGCTTTTCCATATGAGCAAGTGAATTCCACTGAAGAGGGAAAGCTGGCAGAGCATGACCCAGCTGAGCCTGGGGGGTGTTTCTGGCTGGTCTCACCACTGCAGCCCCCTGTCCCATCACTGCCCTGCTTGGGCACGTGAAGATGCTCCTGTTATTCTGTTGCACCCTGGAGAAGGGCAAGCCTAAATGCATGGGGCGGCTGAAGGGGGAAGGGGATCCCCTGGATCCCTCAGGATCTCATCCCCTTCCATGGAGAAGTATTCAGAGCAGCCCAAGACAATGGGGGTGCCTTGGCCCCACAAATGGAGTTTGGTACAAAGCAGTGAGGATCCATGGGTGCAAGAATACTCCCGGGACAGCACAAGGATCTATCTCACATCTTTCCTACATGGCAACAAGACAAGTGTGATGCTCATAGCAAAGCCAAATACTGTAGATCAGGGAAGCCTCCAGCCGTAGGGCTTTGGGCATGCAGGGGGCTCCTCCTGCTGTCCATCAGAGCTCCTGGCTAAGGGGAGTGAGTCCCACCAGCCCATGCCCTCAGCTGCCCCAGTGTGGTGGCTGTAGAGGAGGGACTGTCCTGCTGCCACCCCAGCCGTCCCCACACTGTGGCCTGCAGCTCTTTCTCCTGCCTGCCTTGAGCCATCTCTGCTGGCTTTTCCCCAGGCTTGGGGTGGAGCCAAGGGCTGAGAAGGGAAAGAAACCCCAAGTCACTGCTCAGGCTGGCAGGGGCAAGGTGGGTGCCCCAGCTGCCTGATGCCATCCTGCTACCCAGTGCAGGGACACTCCGGCTGCTCCTCCAGCCACTGCTGGGGCCATCGGGGACTTATCCTGCACCTGTGTCCAGAGCCCCAGCGCTGGCAGCTGGTCAGGGAGGGTGCCCACCCAGCATGGGAGTGGGGGCTGCACCCTGCCTGGTTAGCACCACAGACCCAAGAGCAGCAGGATCCATTCTTTTCATCTTTTGCAGCACATTTTAGATGGTGAGGGGAGATTTTGCAATTAAATTCGCCTCCTCTGTTTGGCAGCTCTCAACCCGATGGAATGTGCTACATCCTCGCCTTTCCCAGAGACCAGATTTCATCTGGCAGAGCACCCACCGAGCTCTGGGGCCCCATGCCAGCTGGTTTTACTGCACTGACTAAGCAAGAGTTCCCCATACCATACGAGAGCCTGTGACACGGCCCATTCCCCTGGGTCACTTGGGAGCCACAATCTGTCACTGCCTCCAGCGAGGACCTGCCTGTGCCCCGTGGTGACCCACAGCCCTGCTCCCCTCTCTGCCCCTGTCTGCTCCAGGCACCTGACCTGCTCAGAGCATCCCACTGGGAAATCACAGGGCAAAGCTGTCTGGGCTGGAAACTATTTGCAGCACTTCTGTCAAAATCCTCATGCAGGGAAAAATGTGGCTGTGTCAAGGATTATGTTCCCTAAAACCTGTGAAAGTCCAAGGTCCAAGTAAGAATAAGCTATTACAGGATGAATAATTGGCCTTTCATCACTTGGAAGCCCTGCTATAAAAATCCAGGAACCAAAGGAAGCAGCACTGGCTGCAGCTGGACCCCAGGACTTGGGAGCACCTGGGCCAGATGCAGACTTGTGTTGAGAGGTGGTCCTGAAGGATCTGTCCCCATCACCCATCTGCCCCAGCACCCACTAGCTCCTCCCTGGAGAGGTGAGGCCCTCGTGGGAGGAGGTTCCCTCCTTGCCTGGAAGCAGAAGCAGGGAAAAGGCATTTTCTTGCCTAGCAGCAGCACCTGGCCATGGTCTGAGCCATGCACAGGGGCACACAGGGACAGCATGGCCTGGGCTGGAGTCATGGGACAGGGGACAGTCCTGGTGTGGGCTGTGGGTGCTGAACACCCCCGTGCCATGTGTTGGGCCATGACGAGGGCAGAGCAGGTCTTGCCACCAACTCCTTCAGCAGGATAATGTAAAGGAAATCAGGGAACAGGTGAGATTTTTCTTATTGACCTACTTCTGTGGCTGCCCAGCCTGTTCCAATGCCACCACTGTCCCCACCATGCGTTGACAGAACACTGTCAGCAAACCCTTCCTATTTGTCTTCCTGAATATCTGACCCAAGGTGGGACATTTTGGGGCAACCTAGTCAAGCTCACACTTGCAATCACTGCAGCTCCTAGCAAAATCCAAACAGAAATGGAACTCCCAGGATGGGGCCAGAGCTCTGGGTCACAGGGAACTCTGCTGGCAAGTCTCCAGCCCTGCTATGCCCACCTGTCTGGGAATCACAGCTTCTGTCTCATGTCTCCACCAACCCTCTGGGGATGCTGTGGCACCTTTGGTCCCTGCTCCTGCCTGCTCCGGGGCAGAGGATGTTCCCCATTGGAGGACACTCTCTGACAAGGTCATGAGTGACGTGGCCAGCGCAGGGGTCCCACCTGCTCCTTCCCCATGAACCCCCCCAGGTACATGGGGGACCCAGCAGGAGACTGCACAGCCCGATGGGGACACGGGGTGTTGCAGATGGAGTGTAAAGAGTAGAGCAAGGTCTGAAAGAGTCTGTGTGGGGGGGCCACGGTGCTGAGACCCTCCCAGCTCCATCAACTTCATCCCGAAGGGGGAAGGGGAAATGGCTCACTCTGAACACAAACCACAGTATTTCTATTTCCCATACTCTGAAACTGGCTGAACTGGCCCGTCTGGTCGCTGGGTACACACGCAGAGAGTGCCCTCGCCAGAGAAACCGCTGGGGAGGATGTCCCGGCCTCTGGGGAAGCACAGCACTCCCAGGCTGCCGGCACCATGGGAAAAGCCGCCCCACCACGTTCCTCATCCCCAGAGCCACACGTGCGGCTCCCAGCAAAGCCACAGCCGGCCAGGAGCGCCCGGCAGCCGCCACTTCCCTCCGCTCCCTGCTGCCGGCAGACGGGGAAGTGATGCACCAAAGGGCTGGGGCAGAGCCCGGGCTGGGCTGGAGCAGCAACAGAGACACATTCCCGTTCCGGTGTGCCTGCGATGGGTGTCGTTTGCCACCACAATGTGTCTCCCTGTGGGAAGGAGTGTGTGTGGGTCAATGCAGCTTGGGATATGGAGGAGCCTTCTCTCCCCCGAGCCCGCTGGAGCCTGGCTGGGCAGGCGGCACTGACTCACCTCCCTGCAGCCTGACCTAATTCGAGAGGCACTGGGCAGGTGAGGAAGGCACTGTGAGCAGCCCAGCCAGGAGGCATTTCACCACCCAAGCTGAGTTTTTCACGTTCAAGTGATGAAGGCCGCAGGCTGTCACTTGAGCTACTGTTGGCATGTCACCAACTCCCCGGGCTGGGCAATCCCATGCACGATCCTGTGCCTTGCGGGGCAGGACAGGACAGCCAGGGCAGAGACATAAACTGGACCTGAAAGAGCTCTGTGGCAGGTTGATGGCAGGGCACTCTGATCCCCCTCTGAGAAACTCCCAGGCCCAGGAGGATGGTCCCGCTCTCTCCAGGGCAGTGAGTCCCAGGGAAGGGCACAGGAGGGGGGATCACCCACCCACTCACCTGCACTGTGCTCCCCTGACACTTGTCTGCTGCTCTTTACCAGCTGCTTCATCCCCTCTCGTGAGACCTTCAGGTACTTGTTGCAATTGCACACCTGAGAGAAGAGAGAGGGGGAGGTCAGTGAGATGGCTATTGTGCTCCCCGGGCACCTCCTGCCTGCCCAGGGCACAAACCCATGCTGGGCACCCCTGGCACAGGTTGGGCAGCCCCCATCACATGCACCACAGCACAGAAACCAGGGCAAGGCCTGTCCCACTGAGCAGGGACAGGCACAGGCACAGGCACCAGCCACAAGCCCAAGAACCCCCTCCAGAGGTGCTCCCTCTGTGTGTGGCCAGCCACGTCTCCAGCCAGCACTGCTGCCCACCTGGGCTCCCTGGCCAGAAAACACCAGCAACGAGGCTGCCTTAAAGCATCAAGCAGACACCCAAGGTCTTGGCTGTGGCTTCAAGATTTGATCTCTCCTGTCTGACAGACACTGGGGATGATGGCTGTAGACCCCAAAACACTCTGGACTCTCATTTGGCTCTGCTTGCCTTGGCTCTGCTGCAGCAGAGTCATGATTTCTACCCCACCTTTTGTTTGCCAAAATGTACCCAGACAGGTCTCTGTCTGGCCCACATGTGCCACGTGCTGGACCCCAAAAAGCTCCCTAAATCCCACTGCTGAGGAGCACCCAGGGATGGTGCCTGGAGCTAAGCACAGGGTGCAGCTGGCAGCCAAACACGCTTGCCCAGAGTGAGCAGCACTAAAGCTCCCTGGGAGCATTGCAGCCAGCTCCCTGACACCTTCCCTCTCCTCTCCCCTCCCTCCTCGGCCGGGAGCTGGTTCTTGGGATGTGCCACAACACCTTTTGTCAGCTGTTTGTTTTTAGGGGCTGTTTTCTGCTGGCAGAGCGTTCCCAGCACACTGGACCCAAGGCAAGGAGGGAGAGAGGTGAGCAACTTCACTAACCAGGACAAGTCAGTTCCCTGCCAGGGGCTTTGCTCCAGAGCCTGTTGAAACCAGAAAGGTTTTTCCCTGGTGTGGGCTGGCAGCCACTCTGCTGGTTTGAGGCTGGAGCAGTGCTGGGTTCATGGCACGGGGCAACAATAGCCCTACTCCCACACAGCTGCCTGCAGGAGGAACAGGGCAGGGTGATTTGTTTGGAAATGAGCTTGCCACCATGTCCTGGCTCTGCCTTGCAGCATGAGGTGATTGCCACTGGCAGCCTCCACAAAACCAACACACACTCCCCATCCGTCCCCATCCCAGCACACATCCCCAGCCTTTTGGCCAGAAAGGACACCTGGGTTTAGTTCCCTGAGGCTCCACTGCTCCAGCCCTGCAGAGCAGCAGTGTGGACAGACAGACAGACAGAGATGGACAGGGGGTGGTCTTGGAAGCACCCAAATGACATGGAAAGCACTGCATCACTTTTAAGAGGAGATTTTGCAGCAATCCTCTGACTTGCACAGCAGCATCAGGGAACAACCCCTCAAGCAACTGGGGACAGAGCCCTGTGCTGCTCCTTGCTCATGCTAGGGGCAAGATGAGAGCACTGATACCACGGGGGGCTGAGCATGTCCCCCTGCCCTGAGCAGGGCAAAGCCCTCCTCGGTCTCACCCTCAAACCAAGGGACCCAGGAAATGCATCTGGGTGAAAGCCCAGGGAAGCAGAATGATGCTGTGATTTGTGGCAACCTGAATTTCTGCAGAGCCTGACCAGACATTGGATGGTCCCTTTGAGGCCTGAGGACACCCCAGCTCGCACAGGCTGGACCTAGAGCCGAGATGCCACCCCCCAACAGGTACCCACACCCTCACAGGTGGGACTGCAGCAGGCAGGCAGAAGGGACGGGCAGTTGCTGGGGACGTGTGCTGGTCCCACTCTCCATGATGGTGACAATGGGCTGCGTGCTGGAGAGGGACGTGGAGCCTGGAGGGGTGGGGGATGGTACCTCTTGGGTATGGTGGCAGCACTGGAGAGTCAGAGGTTTCCAGGAAGCTCCCAGACCAGCTGTGCGTTGAACTGCCAGCCAGGAGGGTGCAGCAGGGCCCAAGGACACCCTCCTCCCCTGCCCTCCCTGCTGGCATGGACATGCAGGGGCTCCTCTGCCCTCTGTCACACACCAAACCCCCCAGGATGCCCAACCCTGGCAGCTTGGAGCCCAGCAGGTTCTTGAACAGCAGTGCAAGCATGCTGGGCACAGGCTTCTTGTCCCGCTTGGGTGCACAGAGTGACCTTGCATGAATTTCTCTGCTTCTCTAAAATTCATGACTGTTGTGAATTAGGGGCAGTTCACTCCCTGGGCCAGAAATGCCCAGCATCACAGGGGTATCCTGGCATTTCCCACTCTCTGAGGCTGCTGGGTGCTGCCAAGAGGCTCTGTGCCCCATACCACCCCACAGCCTCTGGGCCTTCACCACCTTCCCAAAAACAGAGTATGAGCTCAGGAGCCAGATAAGCCACTTAAGCAGCAGCATCAATTAGCTGTAATAAAAAATTGCAATTAATTTTTTTTAATGCCTTGCCAAAATGAGCCAAAAGAGATGAATTGAGTGGGGAAGGCTGCCACTTCCACAGGCTGGGCTGCACGGATGCTTTGCAGGGACCAGTGGTGTCCTCAGGCTTGATGCTTGGCTCCTGGGGATGTGGAACAGCTTTCGTGTGGATCTTTTGTATATAGGATAGGGAAGTGGGGAGCCTCTCTGCTGGAGAAGGGATGGTTATTTCTTCTCAGAAAAGTTTGGTTTCTACAGATTCATCATGGCAGGATTAGTTGTGGCCCCAAAAATCTTCATGAGGTGAATCAGCAGGACATGGTGGCATCTTGGAACACTGCCTGGGGTGCAACTGCTGTAAGCAACGGCCAGGACCTGACAGAGAAGGGTTTGGCATCTCTGTAACATCTCGGGGTCCTCCCAGCCCCTGTTCCAGGCCTGGGGTGGGGGTGGCAGCTTCTGCCCACGCCCCAGTCCTGCCGGGGGGCTGATATGCTGAGTGGGCTGAATGCAGGGGCTCTGCTCATGCCATCCTGCCTGGCCTCAGGGATGAGGAAAGGGCAGAGTCCAGCTTGGGAGGAGGGGCTGGGGGGTTGCAGCCCCCACAGGCTTCTGAGAGCCACCCAGTCCGCTGACACTGGTGTCCCTGTGGCACAGCGGGGTGCGCGATGCCCCGGGGCAGTGGGGTGCAGGGCAGCAGCGGGCACACCTCGGAGGAGGAGCAGCCCTGCTTTTCTCACGCTGAGGCAGCCCGTGCCAGCACATGCTTAGTCACTGGTAAATCCCAGCCGAGATCTGCTCTGCCCTCTGTGAAATGGATCTTGGCTGCACCCCCGCTGAAGCAATCCCGGCGCTCGGGAGCCATGGCGGGCGCGCTTTCCCACGGCAGCCCGGCCCCCGGCTCCCCGTGTGAATCAGCCCGGCCCGGGTGCCCCTGCTCAGCGCACGGGAGCGCAGCAGCCCGGCGTGTCCCTGCTCCGATCCCCTCGGCTGCAGGGGCGATGGAGCTGCTGCGGAATTCAGGCTCCCTGCCTGGGCTGGGGGACACGACTGCGACCCCTCCCCTGCGTGCCCCGGCTCTGCTGCCACATCCGTGGCAAGGATGAGGAGCAGATGCAGCTCATCGCAGAGGAAGCCGTGGTCCCCGCTGCATTCCCTCACTGTTGTCTCCTCTCCCTGTGCCTGTCTGTGCATCCTGGCCAAGGTGCTGCACCTCGTGTGCGGCACCGTCACCCCCACGCCCGTGTGCTCCTCCCCAGGACCTCAGGCCAGCATCCAGAGGGGCACTGCAGCCCAGCCAGCTCTGTGCTGTCACCACCAAGGGCGTGACATGGAGATTAGAAGGAGTGATGTCATTGGACTGAGACCGTGGTGTTATCACTGGTGTGGATCTGTGGTCCCTGAGCCTGGCGAGGTGCTTGTCCCCAGCCCCAGCAGCTTGAGCCCCCTGCACTGAGGCTCTCCCTGCCTGTGCCACCAAGAAGGACAAAGCAGGTGAAACGTCCTTTTGCAGTGCTGGCAGCCCAGCCGGTGCCCTGTTTTTGTTTAGGATGATCCCTGCCTCTCCCAGCCCTCCTGGCTGGGGATTTCAGCAGCAGCGATGCACGAATCTCCCAGGACTTGAGCAACTGGATGCTTGAGCCTGGAGCTCCAGGGCCATCTCAGCATCCCATCCTCTTTCTGCACCTCCACCCATGGAGCTGAGAAGCTGAAAAGAAAACTCAAATTCAGCAGATAACAGGAGCCAAACCTTCGTCGACTCCAAAAGGGCTGCAGAAGTCAGTGTGAGCTTGGCTAAGGCTGGCAGGATGAGCTCAGGTGGACGTAGGCTGGTACCTAAAACACCTGGAAGATGAGAAGTTCAGACAGCACTGGAGCCAGTTTTGCTCCTTTCTTTGATGTCTCTAAAAGCTGCATCTCCAAAGTGCTTTGAGTCACCTTGGTGATGCTGACCTCTGCCCAGAGGAGCTACCCTGGAACAGCCTCTGAGCCTTAGGGCTCCTTCCACCTGCTCTGCTGACAAATGTCACAGGCCAGTGTCACTGAGGGATCTCCTTGGCAGGGTTTTACCACTGAGACACAGCTCTCTGCCTGGAGAGCTCCTGGCTTGGGAAATTCTCGGTGTAAAGGATCCAACCTGCTGTAAAGGAAAACAGTGCCTGGTGTGAACTCTTTGGGGCAATTCAGGGCAGCTCATGTCAGGACAATTCCTTGGGTGTCTTCTGCTCACTGTATCACAGGACTACTCAACAGCCACCTGCAGTGATATTTCTTTTCCTACTCACCACCTACCCTCTCCTCTTTCACCCTCTCTCCAAGATTGATATCACCTGGTGAAAGGGCCACTCCTCTGGATGGAAGTGCAACTCTCCCTTTGGTTGTGAAAGCATAGCCCTTGAGCATCCAGGAGTTTCTTTCAGGGACTTATTGAGAGTTGAAACCTCCCCAGATTGCAGGATGCCCAGGCTTAGCACAGGCTGCCCTCTATTAACTCCAAGGCCAGGAATTATGGATCTGCCTCCACACACCTCCTGCCTACAACCCAAAGCAGAGTGCCCAGGAAGGTGGGAGATGGTGGGAAGGGCAGTGAAAGAAAACCAGGTAACAACCCAGCAGATGTGAAGCAGAGCTCAGGAGCTGACCATGCTCATCTGCCCACGTGTCTGTTTTCTCACATTTTTCCCAAGTGACTTCAGCTGCCCTTGCTGCACCCACAGCTTTGACCTTCAGACACTCTCCTCTTCCTCCAGCAATGCTCTGCCCTGTAGCACCTTCGAGGTCCTTGCACAAAGAGCAGAAACTCAGCAATTCAGCCCACTGGAGATCTCCACACCCTGTGGGTGCAAAGGCCACCTCTGGGTGCAGTGCTGGGGACAGCCATCTCTCCAAGGGGATTTTCAGAGAGCAGCTGGCCGGGCCATGTCCCTTCCCTTTATGCCAAGGGCTTTCCTCACTCATCTTCTGATCACCAGTGCCTGGGAATCATAAAGGTGCACATTGCTGCTCCTGCTCTGTTGCAATGGCCCAGTGCCTGTCCTTGGGTACCAGCAAACTCCCCAGCAGCAGAGGAGATGCTGGGTGTGTCAGCCTGGTACTTCCAGAGAGCAAAGGCTCTCTGTGCACACAACAGCCCTGAGTGCCGACAGCACCAGGGCAGCCCTTCCTGCCAGGGCTGGGAGTTGGGCTGTGATGTTCCTACATGGAAATGCAGCCTGGGCATCCTCTGCCAAACCTGCCTGCACATCCAGCAGCAGGGATTTCATGGCCATCTGGGCTCAGTAACCTGCTGCCAGTGGAAACACAGGGCTGCCAGTGGGATCCTGGCACCAGGGACTGTTTGGCTCACAAAGAGGGAAGGGCTCTGTTTATTGAATCATTAACATCACTTCCCTCACTGCCAGCCAGGTACTCCAAGAGGTCTCTCAGGCAAGTGCTGACCTAGCCCAACCCTGCTAAGCTGGTAAGATGACATGGATCCCATGCCAGCCTGGTACTGCATTCCCACTGCTTTCTCTGCTCCCACTTTGCTATTAGTCATCCATTTCTGGAAGGTTTCTCATGCATAATAAAGTGTTTCAACACTTGCATAAGCCAATTCTTCTCATCAGGAGTGACCTGCTGCATTTCCCAACACTTTCCCTAGGCAGTTCTTCCAACTGCCACGAAATATGGAGTTAAAACATGAAGTTTTCTATCCCCCTCGAGGCAAAAGGTGTGGGAAATCAAACAGATAAGAATGCCTTTAATTAGTATCATTTGCATAAGCTCTGGGAAAGGCTCACCTGACAGCTCCAAGGGCCTTGCTTGTCTGGGAGCATCAGCCATGGCTGAAATGGGCAGATTAGCGGGGCTCCTCTGACTGGGGAGATAGTGAGTCAGGGTGATAGAGCCCTGGAGGCTCCATGGGTACCCCAGCTCCTGCTGACTCTGCCTTAGGGCACCCCAGCTCCCACTACCTCCTTGGCTGTGCAGTCCAGATGCTGCTGGCTCCCTTTCAGGTCCCCCCCAGCTCCCACTGGCTTCTTGTCAGGGCACCCTCTTCTCCATTTCCACCCCCCAGTTTGCAGCTGCTCTGAGCAAAGAGGTGACTCGTGGGCTGGGGTGAAGGGCAGGGATGGGAAGAGAGGAGAGGAAGCGCAGGCACATCCCTGGATAAGGCGTAGAGGCTGTGGAGCAGGGATGGGATCAGGCCGTGTGGCTTCTGCTTTTCTCTCCCCGCTGCACTCACACTCCCTCGAGCGCAGACGCTGCCGGTCCCCAACCACAAACCCCATCCCGCTGCCGTCACTGCCGGGGGTGACAACCAAAGCCCTTTTCAGTACCTCAAGGCCTTTGCAGTGATGAGAATCTCACCCCACACTACACCTAAACCCACATGCAAAGCTGAATTTCCCAGAGGAAAAAAAATTTTGCTCAACCCGTGTCTCGCTGCACACATCCCCCCTTGGATCCCTCCAGCTGCCTCTCAGCTACCTCAAGTCTCACTTGCTCATCTTCCCTCCCAGCTGGGCTGGGCGCCTCAAAAAGCTGAAACTGCCACAGCACCCTTGACCCAACCTTCACTGTAGCCATGAGCCCTGTTTATACAGCACCCAGCACATGGGTGCTGCTCCAGGACAGGCTGATGGCAAGTTTAATAACAAAGCAAACCAGTAATAACTGCCTCCTAATGAGGTTACACAGCATCCCTGAAGACTTGGCTTTAGGGTGAGCTCTGTGCCAGGAGCTGCCAGGGCCAGGGTGTGAGCTGTCCCTTCCCACCCTCCTGACTGCGGTGCCTCTGCTCCTCCAGCCCTATGCCAGCACCTTCTTGCCTTGTGAATGTGCTTTATATCCAACCCTGGGGTGAAGGTTAGCCCCTCCTGTGTCATGCAGCTCCAGGACACCCACCTCCTGCTCCAGTCTGCTCCAGAGCCTGTGCCACAGCAGGAGAAGGGTTAATTTACCCAGCTCCCTGCAATGCAGCTCATTGCTGCTCCTCTTTATCAAGCGACTGAGTTTTATCCAGCTGGAGGTGAGAGCTCTGCTCTTGGTCAGAGGATTCCAGAGGCTGATGAACCTCAGGGCTGGGAAAAAAACCCAAATCAAGCTCTGGAATTGCCCGGCGCTGGAAACAGAGTGAGGGTCCACATCGTGCCAGCTCATATTCCAAAACTAAAATGCAGCTGGAAAACTGGCTATCAAGCAGCCCCAGACCTTCAGAAGCAACATGTTTTGGCACCAGAAAGGGAAGAGGTCATTCGGATACATTTTCTGCTGTTGAGAGTCAGAGCCCTGCAAAGGGAGGAAGCTTTTTCTCTGTCTAGAGGATCCCCATGCTCAGGTCATTGACAGCCAGGCACCGGCACTGCTCGTCCTCCCCTGAGGGCTCGCTGGCTGTGCTGTGAGCTGGGCTCCTGCCTGAGCCGGGCCCCAGGAATCCCCAGGGCAGCCCATGAAGCCTCTTCCCTGCTGCACCTTCCCCTGGACATGCAGTCAAGCTGGGGGCTGTGTCCTCTGCTCCTGGGGCTGGACAAACTTTAGAAAATTATCTTTATTGTGTATTAAGCAACAGCCACCCTTATTCCGGCTCCTTCTGGCTTCCCCAGGCAGCTGTCCTCCCTCTGACTGAGGTCCTGGGACCAGCTGTGTAATGTACATCAGGGGCTTGTTCCCCTGCCCAGTGCTGAGCCCTTGGAGCTGTGCCTGGCTGGAAGCTGTATCCTCAGCTCTCTGCTTTTCCCCAGAGCAGTTTTCAGCCCTGTGCAAATGGCCAGGGCCACCCTGGGCCAGGTGGCTGCTCAGCTCTGCTCCTCCATGGCCATCTGGTCCCCGAGCATACTGCTGCCCTCTCCTCTGCCTTCCCTGGGGAGGCCTGGGGCTGCCCTGGGCTGGTTCCCCAAGCCAGCACTGCAGCTGAGTGGGGTGAGGATGTGCGGGCAGAGACAGAACCAGGGAAGTTGGGCTCATGTTTCAGCTTCTATTTTTATCTGGGAACCCAAGTCTGCTATGCAGAGGTCCCCAGGGAACACACTGCCTTCCCCAGCTGGAACCAGATACCATCAGAGCACTATCTGCCCTTCCCTATCACCGTGCCAGACCTCCGGGTAGAGGACAGCATCACCCGAGGCACTGGGACATCCTCCTGGCTCCTGGCGTGCTGCAGCAGGGAAGGAAGGAGCTGGGGAGCAGCTCTGCAGGCCAGGTCCCCATGCCTCCAGCTGCTCTGAGGCTGGGAACCCTTCATCACAGGTGGAGCTGCAGAACAGCCTTGCCACACTCTCACCAGGCCACCACCCAGGTCGGCAGCCAAATGTTGGAGTCCCTTCTCAGGCTGGACTTCAGTTCTGTGCCAGGGGAGCGGGATGCTCAGGGCCTGGGGTCACGTCGGCAGCCCCCAACCCACCAGGTGCTCTGCGGGAGCCCATGCTGACGATGTGGGGCTGCACCAGCCCCATCCCTTTCCATTTGTTAAAGAAAATAAACCTGATTTAGTGGCCAGTACTGCAGGAAAATGGGAACTTGAGCCACTCCAGCCCAAGAAGCTCGTCTGTAGCTGCAGGTTAGCCAGACCAGAGGCTGCGCTCGCTGATGGAGAGCCGGCTCCTGGCGTGGGAACGCGGGATGGGAGCCCCTGGTCCTGGGCAATGCCAGTGAGCAAGGGGGCACCGCGGGGAGGAGGTGAGCCCCCATCCCGGTGAGCAGCGCCTGCTGCTTTAATTGGGGGGGAGAGTAGGAGCAGCCGCAGAAAACGGGAAAATAAAAAAAAAAAAAAAAAAAAAGCGTGAGAAAGGAAATCTGAGCGAGGCCTGGAGCAATCTACCCAATCCAGCGGAAACAATGGCCCAGGAAGAAAAACCAGTTCCTACACATAAGGTAGAATAGGCTGGGAACGCTGGAGGAGGGGCGGGAGGCTCCCAGCACAAACAAGCCGGGCATTATGCGGCTGCGCTGCCCGGGGCACGGTGCCCCTTCCCGGCCTGGGGGACCCCTAATCCTGGTGGGCTGGGCTGGGCTGGCACCCACCCCAGGGATAGACAGCCAGGAACAGCAGCTCGGGCTGGTGGGGCTCAGCACCCAGGCTGGGCTGGGCTGCATTTAGGGCCCAAACTGGGCTTAGCTCCCCAGTTTAACTCAGCTGGGCTCAGCATCCAGGCTGGGGTCAGCCGCTGGTCTGAGATTAGACCTGAAAATGGGATCAGAAACGTTTTGCCCAGGATTAACCCACATTTTGAGATTAGCCCCCAGGCTGGGCTCACTTCCAGGTAGGGTTTACTCCAGGCCGGGCTCATCTCCAGACTAAGCTCAGCCCCGGGATGGGTTGATCCTCAAACTGAGCTCAGCCTCAGGATGGGATGATCCCCACGATGAGCTCATCCCCAACAGGGCTCAGCCCCAGGCTGAGCTCAGCCCAAAGGGTGCAGAACGCACGGAGCTGCTGGCTGGGCTCCCCCAGGCTGGTGGGACGTGGGTCCTGGACACTCTGGGGAAGTGGCACTGCTGCCAGCTTGGCCACCTCCTCACCTCCCCAGATCCCACTGTGGGAAGCTCGTTGTCCCTGTGGTCAGCACACCCCGGCAGGCAAGCCCTAGGCTGTGGGATGGGGAAAGCCCAGGTGGACAAATCAGCTCCAGCACGGTCCAGAGGCTGCTCCCTGCCCTGGCCATGGGCACCGATCCATACTCTTGGCTGTGTGGCAACAGTTGGGGTGTGCCAGGGGGTTGTGCTCCCCACAGCTCGGAGAGCTGCATAGTTTCATTCTGAAGCAGAATCTTAAACTCCTAAAATCAAAACCACCATCACAATCCTCACCATGAGCAGTCTGGCTATGCCACTGGCACTGGAGGAGGTGTTTGGCCCCCCAGGCCAGCCTCCACTGCTGAGGCTGAGGACAGATGGGTGTCTCCAGAACATGGGCCACTGATTTATCCTGGCCTGGCACCAATTCTCACTTTGGGGATGGCCCCGGTGAGTGTGGGCCTACTCCAAACACTGTCACCACCTGGGCACAAAGAGTGTAGGGAGGGAGCCAGAGAGAAAAGGCAGATCCCCCCCGACAGGGTCCAAAAGGGCTGCAGTACCCTATGCTTGGCCAAGGAGGACTGGAAACAAGCTGGGGCTCAGGAGGTGTCATGGAGTGTGCCACACTGATGGGGACATCCCTGAGACGAGGACTCCTGGGACCCTGGGGTCCTGGGCAGTGGGGAGGGGGTTGCTCCCAGGCAGCCCATGGGCAGGTAAGGAGGAGGGGGAGGAGGAGAACGAGGAGCCCTGTGGTGTGCTGTGTTGCTTTGCCCAGTGTCTCACTGCAGGTGTGCCAGCATCCTTCTCCCTAGACAACCCCTCGTGGGGTGGGACTTATGCTGGGATTTCACACCTCTGGGTGTGGCTGTAGGACATGCCATGAGGGAAGGTCCATGGGCTGCCCAACATTTACTGAGAAACCTTTGGTAGGACAAGGGTGGACAAGGGATGGATTTGGGTGAGTCCCAGGCTGCCGCCAAGCACTTTTGGAAAGCTGTCCCTGTCTGAGGCATGGGTTCAATGTACCCTGAGGGTGCAGCTCTTCCCACAGTGAGCAGAACATGACACTGGACAGCTGGGTTCAGGCAGCATTCCCAGCACAGAGGGGCTCACAGAGACCACCACCCTCTTTGAGATCAACCATCTGCATCTCATCCTGAGGAAAAACACCAGCTCTTCACACACAACTTCTCAAAAAGGCTCCCCAAAGCAGTCTCAGAGAGAAGCCACACTGGCTGCTAGCTGGGACCAGTGAGAGGAAAACCCTGGGAGCAGGGGAAGAGCTGCTGCTGCCAGAATAAGAACAAACTCCAGGAAACCTTGGGCACTTACTCCCCATGTTCCCAGCCTGACACCTCCCAGATGTGTTAACATGACCCCAGCGTGTTGGTGACACGTGGGGTCACCATGGTGTGATGGGGGGCCCAACCCATCCACAGCTCTTCACCACAGCAGCAGGGGGTGCAGGGAGTGATCTACAGCATCACAGGCTTGTGTCACACACACAAAAAGGTAAAAAGGAGCAATAATGTTCAAATGTGGCTTTTTTTTTTTTGCTCTTGCTGGCCCCGAGGGAGTTGCTGTCTATTGTTTCAGTGGCCAAGTGGAGGAGGCAAAGCTGGGGCAGATGACAGGAGTGATCTGACCCTGCCACATCTGGGTTTGCCCTTTCCCTGACGGACAGGACGTGGGCAGGTGAGTGTTGGCAGAACTGTAATTTCACCCCGCAGGAAAAAATACCTTCGAGTGAAAAATGCTGATGGGCAATTTGTGGGAGTGAAGTTGGAGCAGAAAGGTGTATGCTTCATTCCTCACATTCCTCTCCAGCTTCCTTGGGATAGTGGCTGTGCTCCCCAGGGCCCTCCCAATGCCCAGGGGGTGATGGAGAGGGCTGAGGATCCTGTCCTGCCACCTTGCTGCCTCCACCAGCTGGGCAGGGCTGAGCATCTTCCCCTCTTTTCCCATTGTGGGGGCAGAGGAATAGGACTGAGGTCTGAGTCCTGCTGGGGTCTGTGAAATGAAATCTGTGATCAATGTGGGCTGCACCTTCAGAAACACCTGGGTGAGGGACCCTCACAGGCACTGGCGTGTCCCCAGGTCCCATCCTTCCGAATCCCAGCATCCTGCCACGTGCACGGCCAGCACATTGCCTGCCCGTGGCCACACCAGAGCAGGGCATCTCGGGCTCATCCCAACGTCCGAGCACAGAGGGATGTCCTCTCCTGCAGACACCTCCCCGTGTCCCCTCTCCTGCAGCACCACCCCGAAGCACCGAGGAGGAGCCGCGCTCCATCCCTGGCTCCCTCTCGGGCACTGCGAGGGCACGGCGCCAGCAGCTGATGGGAAAGTTCAGGGTCGGGGCGAGCAGGGGGAGAGGCTCATAAAGGGCTCTTTGTGCCGCAGGTCTGCCCCGGCTCCGCGTACGGAGCCCGCGGCCCCACAGCAAAATGCAGCCCAGAAATATGACAAGACATCTTTTTCCCAGGCTGCTGTTAAATTGTAATTAAACATTTCAGCACACTCGAGCAAGGGAATGTCTGCTTCTCAGGCCTGGGCCATACCAGCTGGAAATCATCCCCTCCGATGCAAGTGGGCTGGTGCAGGCTGACCCAGAAAGATGCTCCTGGGGCGTAGGGATGATGTGAACCCACACACCAGAGGGAATAACCTGCTCCTCTCCAACCCCTCCATGCCAGCATGGGTCCACTACTGCCTCCCACTCTGGAGGAAGAGCTGGAGAAGGGGACATGCAGACAGGTCCATCGTGGCAGTGCCGCCCCTGGCACTTGTGCACTCCCCACCGTGGGAGCGGGGGTCCCTGTCCCTGCAGGGGCAGGAGGCAGTGGCTCATTCAAGAGATGCTGTCAGAAAATCTAGTGAGGCTAGAATTGTCATCCTACTATTTTAAAGCATGAAAGAAAAAGAAAATAGCACAAAAGAGCTGAGCAGTGAAGCCAGGCGGTTCCAGGAGTGAGAAGCCCTGGAAAGCAACAGTCTGGGGCACAGCAGCTTGGGGACCCCTCTAAAATCACCTGGATGTCCAGGATGGGTCTCATGACACTGAGCTGGCACAGCTCTCCACATTATTAAACACTGAGTTTGGCCATTAATTGCAGCAATTCCTCACCACCTTGCTTCTAGAAGGCACAGACCAGATGCGAAAATATCCCACCCCTGATGCCCTGGTGTCTGACCCAGCCTCATGGAGGGGACACGGTGGCACTGAACTACTGCTCTGCAGCATCCCTTGTCCCACCAGAGCACAGCCCAGTGGGAGCAGCACACCAAGGACAGGCAGTGCTGGGGGCTGGGGAGCTGCTGGTTTCCCATGGGTAACCTCAGCATCAGAACCAGGTCACCCAGGAAGGGATTACTCAAAAAATGTGCCATTTCTGAGATCAGTAAGTGCTGGGAAGGTGTCTGCCCTGAGACTTGGAGCAGTGTGACAGACCAAGCAATGACACTTGTAATTTGGCATCCCATGGGGTGGAATTTGGCAGAACTGGTCTCTCCTGCTCTGAGGACATTCCAGCTCCTGCATGGGCAGTCTGGACTGAACTCCCTCAATACATACAGCAAACATGGGTTTAATCCAGCTCTGCCCCCTCAGTTAGACAAGCAGCAGCAGCAGCTCCTGGGGGAACTTCATCCTGGCCCATTGAGGCCCCAGGGCAGAGGTTCCTGTCACTGTGCTGTCGATCACCCCTGGGAACCCTCACTCTGGTGTTGTGCCTACCCTCACTGCATGCTCCCCCCTAAGAAAATGGCAACACCAATCTATATCTGGTCCCCCTGACGGCATGTGACTGTGGATGGCTGACAGCCGGGGAGGGGGTCACAGCCACATGCAGGGCTGTCCCCAGGTGCCACACACTCACAGGGTTTGTCCTCCTTTCACTGCAGTGGGATGGGGAGGGAGGCTGGGTTTAGAAAGATTTAGATTTAGAAAGAAATCTTGACTTTTCTAGGAAAAGCAAGGCAGGCAGCAGGGTCTTTACATTGTCCCTGTGCAGCACCTGGGCTGTGCTGCACTGTCCAGGCTTTGTGGGATGTATCTGTCCCTGAATCCTGATCCACTGAGGGTGCCCCAGGTGGCACTGTGAGCCCTAGTCCTAGCACAGACACCGCTGCCAGGCAACAAGGGAGGTGACAGCCGTGGGGACACCGACTGAGGGCACCCACTCCCCGTGCAGCACACACGCCAAGGGGGCTCATCCCTATGGCCCCCTAGAGACTCCATCCCCACCGGGAACCACAACCCACACCCTCTGTGCCCACAGCTGGGGAGACTGTGACACCACGAGCCGGTGACAGGGAGCCAGATCCTGAACTATTGTCCGACTGTTTCCAAGGCTCTTCTACCGGCTGTGAGGATGCGAGTGCCAGTGGAGTGGGATCGGGGTGCGAGGGAAGCGGAGACAAAGGCGTTGCACCGCCCTCCTCCTCCTCCTCCTCCTCCCTGCGCTTGGCAAGGCGGGGGGACTCTGGGAAGGGAAAAGGTTCCCAAGGCGAAGGTGTTAAATACCCTTCTCCCGTGCTGCTGTCACCTCGCGGCCCCGGGGGTGTGAGAATCAGACTCTATTATCCCCTCCCTAGGAACTAACATACTGTACTAACCTTTTCACATGAAAGCTACGCTCTGTTTGCCAACAAAAGCCGACGCTTGGTTCCCAGGAGTGGGGAAAACCCAACCCTACGGCACTGAGCGGCGGCTCCGGGGCCAGCCCGCCCCGCCTGCCCCAGGCCCGCCAGCTCGGCGGGTGCGAGGGGTGGCAGGGGCTCTGCGGGTGGGGGTCAGCCGTGTGCAGCCGCTGGGCTGGAGCAGGAGGACCCTCCCCAGGGTGAGGGATCCTTCTTCTCCATCCCGGGGTGCCTGGGGTCCCCCTGGCTTGTCCCTCCCGTAGAGAGGTGGATGGGGCTGAAGGGGCAAGGGGGACTCCCTGTCCTGGGGTTTGCGCTGCAGGGAGCCCTTCCCTGGGCACACTGCCCCAGCTGTCTCCTGTCCCCAGGCTGGCAGACCCTCATCAGCTCCCCCAGGCTCCCCCTGAGCAGTTTGCAGGGCTCAAGCTGGTTCTTCTCCCACCACTGACTAAAGCAAGTCAGGCTCTGCAAGGTCTGAAACTCCCACTCGCTTTCAGGCTACCCTGAAAGGTGGGAAGCAAGACTGGGAAAGCATCACTGGGCCACGGAAAAACCCATCTGCACAACAGATGAGCCCCAGCTCAGCATACAGAGTGGCCAGATGAGCACTGAGCACAGCAGCTCTGGCCTCCCTGGGAACATGGCAGCAGCAGGGATGGGACAGGCATCACCTGGAACCGGGACTCCCTGCCCCAGATGCTGGCAGACGTCTTCTGAGAAGATGAACAGTTGGAGTAGCAGCCTCCTCACTCAAGTTTTTAATTAAATGAGACCTGTCTAGGGCGTTGCAGCTGCTCAGGGCTGAGATAAAGAAAGGGCCAGAAGAGAGGTCTTGAAGTGAAAGGGGTTTTTCTGGTTTTTTTCAAATTAACAATACCTGCTCTGCCTCATTTATGACTGGATACCCTTGACAACCTGGGGCAGTGGGCTTGAGAGGTGTCCAAGGCCACAGCAGATGCTGAATTCCTGAGGAGCCACACACCTGGGGGCACATCCCTGCAAGACCCTACAAATTCCAGATTCTCACGTTGCCTTGGAACCTCAACTAGGTCCATGCTTCTAATGAGGGAAGCAGGAGGAAGGAGGGATGAGTCCTTTTCCCTCCTCTCTGTTGTGTCCTTCCATGCCTATCTCCACCTCCAGTCAGCTCTGGAGGCAGCTTCCTCCCTGACCCCATAACCTTTCAGTCCCAAAGGGCTGGGAGGCTTTTCCAGGTCCCCCAATGAGCTGCAGGCCCACTCCAGCAATGGGGTGACCCTCTGCTGCCCCAGCTCCATCGGCAGGTCCTGCTGCACACAGGCAGGTTGGTTCTGCATGGCTCACAGGTTTACTGGCCCCAGCCCACTGAGCTGTTTCACACGGCTGTCAGTGACAGCTTCCAGAGCCTGTGGAGCCGTCCTGCTGCTGTGCATCCCGCGGAGGTACCTTGGCCTCACTCTGCTTTGCAAAGTAATTGAATTAAAGCTGGTGAATCACTTTGGTGCTGCCCGGCTGCTCCTCTGTGCACGGGTGCAGCGGCCCGGGGTGGCCTGGAGCACACGGGGGCTCTTTGGGCTGCTCTTTTTGGAGGGTCATTTCTCCTCTCAGTTGCTGCAGCCAGATTTGGGTCATCAGGTTTGATCTAAATATGTCAGAGGACTGGAATTCTCAGGGAAGCAAAGGCACAATAATGCAGGCTCTGTCCCAGTGTGATTCTGGGCTGGTTTCAAAAGCTCTTGCTTCACTCTTAGTGTCCTGGGAAACCTGGGTCAGGTTTAGTTCCTCACCTGACACAGGTGCCTTGGTGCTTGAGAGGTGAGGGCAAAGCCTGCCCTACCCTGACACGTGTCCCTGTGATGAAGGCAAACATGGGTGAGCTGTTGCTGCCTGTCCCCGGTTCAGAAGCACCTTTGAGCCAGGAACTGAGCCAGGGCCAGGGCTCTGAGGCTTAGGGCAAGATGAGAACAGATCCTTACCCAGCGTCCGGGGCGGACGAGGCAAGAGGAGGGGGAGTTGGTGCAGAGGGGAGGCACAGAGTGGAGTTGTCCCTCAGGCCACTGTCCCCAGGCTTCCCAGTGCCGACTGAACCCTGAAAGGGTTGGTGTTTTCCAGGGAGGAGCAGGCAGAGCACTGTCAGACCTGCTGCAGCTGTGAGAGAGGAGCTGGGATGGTTTGTCCAGTGTCTTCATCCCAGCCCAGCTGCCCAGACCTGCTCCCCAGCTCCAGGCATCCAGTGGGTCCAGTGTGGGCCATGCACAGAGTGGTCCTCAGGGCAGGTGACAGCCCTGGGCCTGCCAGGGAGAGCAGTGATAAACAGGAGAGGAGACACAAACAGAGGGCTGGTTTAGAGGGCAGCTCTGGATTTTCTGCTTCCCCACCTGAGGTCTGCTTGAACCCAATCAAGGAGGTCCAGGAACAACCAAACAACCCTGAGGCAGTGAAATTGCAAACACAACAGTTTAAGCTGCAATAGGAGACTCAATTTTTCAAGTCAGTCCATGAAGGGATGAGCACATTGCAGTCTGGGTCATGCAGAAGCCAAGCTGGAGACCTGTCCGGCTCCATCAGCATCTTCACACAACTCTCTGTGGGTCCCTGCAGCCTGGTCCCTACCTGCTGTGTCAGGGATCAGTGCCCTGTTCCTCACTGCCTTTGCTTGTGGCCATAGCCAGTCAGGGCCCCTGGCCACCACAAATCCTGCAGCCTGGCAGAACTCTGGAACACACAAGGCCAGGGCTGGAGGTAAACCCCTCTGAACTCTGTCTGAGCTGCTGGGGTGAGCAGACTTGGGGTTTGCCCGGGAGGTAGCAGCTGGGTGGGAACTGCTCCTGCTCAGCCCCATTTCGTGGGTACCTGCACAGCTGAAGCACCTCAAAGCAAGAGCCCAGATCCTTGTACAAGCTCTTGCATCCAAAAGTGATACAAAGAAATGAAAAACAGACCTTCACCAGGTACCTGGGGAGAATATTTTGGGAGCAGTAGCTTGCCATTTGGTCTTGGAGACTCAGCTTCAAAGCCCAAAGCACATCAAAGTCCAAACCTCCAGGTCCGAGGCTTCCTGGAGAAGGCGAGGGTGCCTGTCTGTCAGTGCCAGCCTCTGCTCTCTCTGCCCTGCAGGAGCCTCTGGGGACACACGGCTCCAGTGCAGGAGGTTAAAGGGGCCTCTGGAGCAGAGCATCCTCAGCAGCCCAGGGGACACCTGCCTGGCTCATGGTGACTCTGGCTGTCCCCAGGATTACCGCAGCCTCTGTCTCAGGCAAAGAAGATAGTATTTATCCTCCCATGACAAAAATTACGAAAAGAGAGATTATTATACCCCCTGCAGCCCTTCTCCTTCAGCAGACAGCCCAGAGCCTCCCCTCCTCCACGCAGCACCCCGATGGATGCTCAGCCCGGACCCGGGAGGGGACCCTGGGAACGCCTGGCGCTGGCTGTCGCTGTCCTGCTGCGCGGCAGAGATGAGAGGAANCTGGCCGGCCTGCCCGGGAGGGGGGACTCCGGGCACCGCTGCAGTCACTGCCTGAGTGCTCAGCACCCCCAAAATTTGGCTGCTCTCAGGTGCCTGGAGGGAAACTGAAGCACCAGATTTCTGCTGGTTCGCCTGCAAAGCCGGGCTCATGTCGGCTCAAACTCAGCTCATCTCTGTGAATTTGTGCCCACACAGACCCAGCCCGCCGGGCCAGGGTTATGGTGGGGCCGTGTGGTCCCTGTGTCCCGGTGCTCCTGACTGCGGGTGGCACAGTATTTCCCAAAGGAACCATCCCAGCTCCCAGCCCCCCAGGGAGGGAAGCTCATCACCATCCTGGCAAACAACCTGCAAGCCACGGGCCAGCCATGGTTCATCCCTGGATTCTGGTACAGGGGTGGCAAGGCTGCACTGTCACCACACAGCTCTGGGTGTCAGGGCACAGGGGCACCTCTGCCAAAGGGCAGTGAATCCTTACAAGCAGCATGAAACAGCCTGCTTGGTGGGAATGAACTGCAAAGGGAGCACAGCTTGGTAATGGGAATAGCTGGGAGAGAAGGAGAACAAGCAAGAGAAGGGCCAGAAGGGCTGGGCTGGGCTCCTGCCAGCCAGTGTCACTTCATGTCCGAGCCCTGGGGTAACAGTGTCAGTGAGTGCAGCCCCGGGAGAGGGACATGTGGCATCAGGACACGTCAGCACCACTACAGCACAGAACTGCACCCAAACAGCCAGGAACTGACACCACATTTCACACCAGCAAACAGCTCTTCTGCAGAGAGCCAAAGGGATGAGACATGGGAATGGAGCCACTCACAGGCCAGGAGGGGCTCACGACTGAGGGAGGGCTGAGGCAGAGTCACCACAGCTCCTGGCACATGGGGCTGCCACCAGTGAGTGTCACCACGTCCAAACCTATGGTGGGGTTGGGATGCTGGGACAAGGGGACCCCCAGCAGGACTGTCCTCATGGGCTGGAGCCCTTCAGGAGGGAGGTGTCCATGCCTGAGCAGGCCCCACCTGTGCTGTTTGTCCTGGCTGATGTGTTCCATACATGGATGGTTGGAAGTGCTGTTTGGAAGGAGTTTGCCCCATGCATCTCCACAAGTCCCAGTGAGGCATCCCAGAGAGCCCCTGAGCTCCAGTCTGCTTTCAAATCATAGAACCACAGAATGGCAGACTGGTTTGGGTTGGAAGGGACCTTAAAGCCCATCCAGTCCCACCCCCTGCCATGGGTAGGGACACCTTCCACTATCCTAGGCTGCTCCAAGCCCTATCCAGCCTGACCTTGGACACTGGCAAGCATGGGGCAGCCACAGCTTCTCTGGGCACCCTGTGCCAGGGCCTCACCACTCTCATTGTAAAAAACTTCCTTATATCTAATCTAAATCTCTCCTCTGTCAGTTGAAAACTATCACCTTTTGTCCTGTTGCAACAGGCCCTGCCAAAAAGACTCATCCTTGTCCCCATTCCCATTCCAATTCACATCCTCACCCTCATCCCTATCCTCATTTCTGTCCTCATCCTCATCCTTGTCCCCCATCTGTGCACTCTCCCAGGATCCCCAGGGACACCCTGGCTTGCCACATGCTGGCTCAGCTGTGGGTCAGGGTCTCAGCAGCATGGTGAGTCCCTGCACTCAGACGTGCAGGGCCAGGGAGCCACTCTGGGCAAGGACCCAAAAATGCAGGTGGTGACTTGCTTCTTTGACCCACCAGGAAGGACCCAGACCAGCTGAAAATCCAGCTTCTTGGAAGCCATTCCTACTTTTTTCAGAGGCCTTTCAGAAAACCCCTGGCTGCAGCCCAGCCCTAGCAAGCCATGCTGCCCTGGCAGCTCCTAGGCTCCCAAGTGACCTCCGTGAGTATTTCCACAGCTGCCCAACAAGATTCCTCAGGAAGGGCAGTGTGCATTCTCAGCAGTGAAGCAGCCACGGTCCCACTGTGCCTGGAGCTGTCCCGTTTCTCTGGGGTAATCACAGCTCATGGGGGAGCCTTCTGTTTTCCCTCCTGATGTGGTGGAATGCTGACACAGGACCTGCCAGCAGCAAATATTTGTCACTCTCCCCCTTTGCCTCCCTGCTGGACACAAAGCCTGTTGGTCCACATCCATATACACATGGATATGACTGTATAGACCATTTGGTTCGGCTCCTTTGAGCTTTTTTTGACCCTGTGAGGCTCCCAGAGCCATGTTGGAGCCTTTGACAGCAAAATTTGACTTCAGAGGAGGAGTGAGGGCTGGGAGCAAGTCCCAGCCGTGGTGCTCAGCTCCTTTTTTGAGCCTGGGCTGGTGGATGAACCATGCAGAGCCCAGCCAGGACCAGTTGCAGGGTTCAAGGTCACCTTCAGCTCCTCACTGTCAGGTCACAGGGGGAAAAGGAGGGATTTTCCCAGCAGGCTCCCCCCCTGGCGTGCTGCCTGTCCCCACATGCTCCATGTTGCTGCTCCAGCCTCAGGACCAGATGCAAAGCAGCTGATCTTCATTTGGCCGCTCCAGGCAGCTTCACTGCACAAGCCCACAGTGCTCATGGGGAAATTCCCTGCTTGGCTTCTTCCTGAAAAAAGGCCAGAGCAGGAGCTGGACCAAGGGTCAGACCAGTCCCAGGCCCTTCTCCCACCTCTCCTGGGGTCTCCAGGTGGAGATTAAAAGCATCAGAGTGAGGGATGCTCAACATACCAGCAGGTGTGAGGTGGGGTGGAAGCGGACACCACAGACACCCCTGGGACTCACAGGACTGGGTGGTCATGCTCTCAATCCAGCAGACATTTCCCAGAAGGAATTTTTTGGCAAGATCATCCCTTTCCTCTGGGAAATTTCTCTGATTAAAAAAAAAGCTGAGATTAAAAAAAAGCACCCTCCACGTTCCCACCCAGCTGTCTGCAGGAGGATCCATCCCACCTGGGTGGGATAGTTCACACAGGGAGAGCAGAGCTCAGCTCCCAGGGACCCCCTGAGCATCCCTGCTCACGTTGGCAAACACGGGACAGGGCTGGGACCACTCCGGTCCTGGGCTGGCTGCTTGGGTTCCCACGTCCCTCCCTGACGTCACCCCGAAAGCGCTGAGTGAAAGGGGGGCCCTCGGGCGCTGGACAATAGCGCTTTCCTTCCCATCAATAGCGCGAGAGCCACGCTGGGCTGACACGGAACTGTGCACAACAAAAGCCAGTGTCCGAACAAATCTTCTCAGGAGCTGGGTTCCCCCGGGTGACCCGGGGTTAGCCCGGACTTTTGCTCCTGCCCGGCCCTCCGGAGCAGGAATGTCCCTCCGTGCTGCGCCATGGCTGGTTCCCACGCTTCCAACCTGCTTTCCTATTTATCAGCAACCAGCCCCTAATCCCCTTTGTGAAGGCCCGATTCAAGCTCAGCACAATGTGGCAAAAAGGGAGGGGGTGGGCGGGAGAAGAGGGAGGGGAAAACGGTCCCAGAGAATCAAAATCAAACCCTTTACCTTTTCCCCTCAGCTCTGATGATGAGTCCCTAGGGACTCTTCAGGCTGTCACCTCCCTGGGCAGTGCCAGGCTACGGCGGGGCGTGGGCCCAGCCCGATGGAAGGGGCTCCTGGTGGCATGTGCTGATGGTTAAGGAACAAGTAAACAAATGCATCCAAAGATTCACTCGTGTACCCTCACAGGTTACTTTGGCTTTGCTGCCCACTGCTCTCATATGATTAGTTATTAGGAATTTTTTTTCACAGAAAAGGTTGTAAAGGCCTGAAACAGGCTGCCCAGGGCAGTGGTAGAGTCAGCATCCCTCGCATGTGAGGACATAGTTTAGTGGTGAACATGGTGGTGATCATGGTTGGACTTGGTGATTTTAAATGTCTTTTCCCACCTTAGGAGTTCCAAGATTCTGTGATTCTATGACTCTGTGATCCTCTCCTTCTGTGGCTTCCTTCATCAGGGATGTGCCTGCACTCCCCATGTGTTCCCAACAGGATGGAGGTGTGTGTTGGAACATCACTGGATTGTGTCTGTGGGGGAACAGGGAATGTTCTGATTCACTCCTGTTCAGCCACCTCACTGCGGCCCCTCCCTGCTACTGCATCCTCTCTGCTCACAAACTTCCTTGGGAGGAATAACCCATTGGAATTTCCCCAGCTCTGGGTGTGATGCTCCGTGCTGGGCTCCATCCTCCCTGGGGCTGATCCCCTTGGCCAGCTCCTGTTTGCTTTAGGAGAGGATTCACAAGCCCTTCCCCAGATAACTTTGGAACAAAACAGTTTCCAAAGGCTGTGCTACTTACAAATGAGGGGTTTTGAGCTTTTGTCCCAAATCCAATGCTGTTTTCTTTACAAATGGCAGGGGAAAAACGTAAAAGCAGAAGAGCTGACCTCAAATGCTAATCTTGTTAGGTTAAACTGTTCGCTAAACAGATGGAGGTGCAAGGCAATGGGATTTTTGTCTTTCCAAGGAAGGGGTTAGGCTTGGAGGGCACAGAGGTCATTCCAGGCAAACTGGCAGCTTTGCTCTTTGTGTCACAAGAGCAGGGGGAAAGTGAAGGGGCACAAATGCTCCCAGCTGAGCTGGTCTGGTGGTCTCACAGGATGAAGCCCCCAAGCCTCGCTCTTGGTTATTCAGAGCCAGCATGAGGCCAAGGCACCCCAAAAGGGGCACACTACCAAAGACTCCATTGCTCCTCAGGGCCACAGCATCTCAGCATTCCCCGTGGAAGATCCTCCAAGAGCCACCCTATGGCTACTCCAGTGCTTGCCCCTTTTGGAGCACTGGAGGGGTGGCATCTCCACAGAGCCAAGCCTCACATTTCCCTGAGCTTTCTGTGGGAAGGAGAGGAAAGCCAAGGTCCCTGTGGGCGGGGAGGCTGCTGGTACCTGTTGGAGGCTCTGGTAGAGATGGAAGGTGGTGTGTCCCCATCCTGCTGTCCCTGTGCTCCTCATCAGACAGAGCTAGCAGGGAATGTGGGCCTGTCTCTGCCAGCCCAGGGGCAAAGGCTCTACTCTGAGCACTGTGCTGTGCTCCAGGTCAATGATTGCTCCCAACTCCCTGCCCTTCCTGCATGTGCAAGCACATCCTCAGCCTGCCTTTACCCTGGTGAATCCCTGGTCTGCTCTGAAGGGCACATGAGATGAAGCAACAGCAGAAACAAAACCACAAAAGTATGAAGAATTGGTCAAAAACCCCAAATGACACCATCTGGATCTGACAAATTGACAGCCAGACAGAAGGACCACCCTTGGGGGTCCACCACAAACAGGATCTGCTCCCCAATAGCAGCAGGGGATGTGGGAAGGAAAGGGAGGAGATCCTCCATGTGGTCAAGGAGAGGCCAGCTGTAAGAGGTGGGACCACTGTGATGCTGAAGCCAGTAGGATGTGAGATCCCCTCCTGCAGCACACCGAGCCCAGGTTTAGTGACCTTGGAGGCAGAGAACAAAGCCAGACAACCACTCAAAGTATTCAAAAAGGCTCCAAATTTTAGGCCTGAACCCCAGAGGACTCTCTGCATTGCTGACAAGACACAGGATAACCACGTGCTGGACCTACTAAGGTGGGCATGAAATTCCTTGTTTTAAAATAAATGCTAAGGAGAGGGTGCTGGTGGGGTATCCTGTGGGTCCTAGAGCACTATCAGCCTGTCTGAGCATCACCCAGAACTGGAGCCTAGCAAATCCTGTGGGAAGTTAGGACAGACGAATTCCTGCCCAAGTGGCCGCTTCCAGCCAGCGCCCACAGCAGCACAGCCAGCAGTGCCCACAGCTGCCCCTGCAGGGCTCCTGCTCTGCCCAGTCCAGCCCAAAGCCACCCTGTGAGCTGAGGCTTGTTGGGGACAAGGGTCCCCTCGACTGCTCAGCCAGGACCCCCATCTGGCTGGCATCTGAACCACAGGCACTGGGCACTCCCGGGGCCACTGTGAGGAAACTTACAACAGAATCATGCCAAGATGAGAATGGATCCCACAGTCCCAGCGACCACCGAGCAGAGTGACCACCGAGCAGTGTGACCAGGGGAGCAGTGTGACCAGGGGAACACTATGATCACCAAGCAGTGTGACCATGTGAGCAGAGTGACCACCGAGCAGAGTGACCACTGAGCAATGTGACTAGGGGAGAAGTGTGACCAGGGGAGCAGTGTGACCACCAAGCAGAGTGACCACCGAGCAGAGTGACCACTGAGCAGTGTGACCATGTGAGCAGAGTGACCACCGAGCAGTGTGACCATGTGAGCAGTGTGACCATGTGAGCAGTGTGACCAGGGGAGCAGTGTGACCACCGAGCAGTGTGACCACGCTCCCAGCAGGCGTCTTCACACCCTGGCCCCGCCTCACCCGGCGTGGTCCAGGCTGGGAATTCGCTGTGTTGTGTCCCGTCTCCCCCAGCATTCAAAACAAACCGGAGATGTGAAAACACAGCGTCTAGAAAAGTAAGAGAAGATGAAAACAAAAAAGTGAAGCAGCTGCAGAGCTCAGAGGCTCAACTGAGGCCCAATGAGGCTGTGACAGTAAATAAATAACAGTCCTGGTGTGCAGGGATTTGTCACCTCGCTGTGTCCCGCTGCCTAGGCACTGTGAGAGACGCAGCGGCCACAGGATCACAGCAGAACCAGCAAAGGGATAGAAGGAAAGAGGAGCAGCAAGCCTGCTGCATGGCAGGAACTCAGACTCCCAAATGGGGGGTGGCTCCATCAGACCAGGTGTCCCTGCCATGCCAGGCCGCACGCCGAGGGCTGCCACCAGCACCAGCACTGCAGAGAGCCACAGTGCTGCCCATCCTGGTGGGGATGAGGCCTTGGGGACGTGTGTGAATTCCCACCACGGCTGTGACACTGCAACCCTGCCACGAGCGAAAGCCAAAGGTACAAGGTGCCCCCAGCTCTGCAGGGAGGTTTGCTAGAGGCGTGGGAGGGGTGGGGGCCAGGGCCCCGGTGGTGCCCCACTGCTCCTCCAGCGAGTGGGCTGGTGAGGGGCTGCCTTCATGCTGTCAGAAATAACCAACTTGCCCCTTCTTTGTGTGTACTACACTCACAGGAGCAGCCTGGCAGTGTGGGGGGAGCAGGGACTGCATTCAGACACACCAGCTCAGCTCTCTGCTCCATTTCCCTGGCTTCCCAACTGCACCACCACAGCACAGACACTGGGCACAGGACTCAGAACTGCCTGAGTTTGGTGTTCAGCTGCATCCGGCGCTCGGGACTCCTTCCTTGTCTGTGGGAGAGACACCAGCTGTGGACAAAGATTCCCGTCAGCAGTTAGGGACATCAGGGATCAGACAAATTCCTCTCCAAGCTACTGCTGTGGGTGAATAGCCCAGACTGAAGCACCAGACACTTCCAAGTGTCCGGGAAGGTGAGTGAACCCTCATGAACTACAGATCTGTCAGTGGCTGGTTCCTGGGAGCAGGGTCTGTGGTGGGAACTCGGTGCCATGCAGAGCTGACACAGTTCTGGCATCTGCCAGCCACTACTGCCGGTCCCTCCAGGGTACAGGGACTGCTCTGGAGTGCTCTGAGCCCCAACACATAAGCCCAGCACGTGCATTTCCTACTCTCCAGTGTCTTCAGCCCCTCTTAATTAATTAATTAATTAATTAATTAATTTTAGCCGTGTTTTTCTAGCCATAAGCCCTCTGCAACCAGGCTGGAGCTGGGATGCTTGATCAGACAGGGAAGGGGATGTTTAAGCTCCAGGAGAGGCAGGGACAGCCCAGAGCTCCCTCCTGCCCAAAGGAAATGGCCCAGGACATGAGAGCCAGACCAGCAGTCAGGGGCACAACAGGTTCAAGATTTGTGCGGAGCCCATTTCTTGGCCCTATTTCCAGAGTCTCTCCCACTCCATGCAGCTTGTAGGAGGACTTGGAGATGATGGACTTGGGACCACACCAGACATGGTTTCTTCCACACAGTGTCTGTCTATTCCCCCACTATCTTTAACAAACAGAGAAACAACTTCTCAAAACTAGGAAAAAAGTCTGTGTCTTTTAAAATTTATTATTTTTTGTTCTCTGAACATTTTCCCAGAGGAGAAATGAGAAATGAGAAACCTCCTATGTCAGACAGCACCATAAATGTCTCCTGCTACTCTGCAAAGTCTGAAAGGAAAATGCCATCACTTGAGCCCCTGGAGACATCACGTGCACCCCAGTACAAAAAGCCAGGCCCCAGGCCAAACCTGCTGTCCTGGGAAGCTGTGACACCCAGCTCTGAAAGCCAGGCCTGGGGTCTCCTGAGGACATGAGTCATGGAAAGCTGTTGGATGAGAATCCTGTGGCTTGGCAGGCTTAAATGTAATTCCTACCTGAGCATCCATGTGCTGTGCAAGCATTACCCACAGCCTGCTCTTCCCCTGCCCTGGAGCCACCTCACAGGGCTGGGCTGGGGTTGGATGCCCCCAAAGCCTTTCCTTTCCCAGAAAAATGTAGATGTGAAATGCCAAAAGATTGAGTGAAACATCAAGGCTGGAAGAGGCTTTTCATTGGACAAAGATGGGGTGACCATCCCATTACAAACAGACTGATGAAGAGAGGGACACCAGCCAAGTCTGAAGCAGAGGAGGCTGTTACAAAACAAGGTGAGAAATTCTCACTTGCTGTGAGGAACCATCCTCATCTCTCACATAAGGGGAAACTTATTGGGTGGCAATAACATTTGTCAGTAAGGGAAGGAAAAAAATGGAAAGAACCTCCTGAAATTAGAAATCACATTGATGACAATCATAAGCTTTCCAGTAGGGTCAACAAACAAAACACCCAAGCTGGTGGCTCATTCTGCACAGCCCAGACTCCAAACTGCAAAATCTTCCTGAGAAGGAAGAAAACCTCTATTGCTGTGTTCCCCATGGTTCCATTATTGGTCTTGTCAATGGCAAGCTAATGAAGATAAAAGGTCCTGGATGGCTAGCACAGTCCAGGGCAGCTTCTGCCTAAATGAATCAACCTGAACAGCTACTGCTATTGCCAAAGAAAGGGTTTTGCTCCATATTTTGTAACTTGCAGCAGCCCACAACCTCCTGGATAATGTTTCTTTCAGCTCATAATTTCCTCATTGACTTTTCTACTTTGTCTCTGTGGGGACATCACACAGACTTCTGTGCACCAGTGGTTGTGTGTGATGGTTTCAATGTCGGAAGTGTGAGGGAGCCTCCAGTGCCCAGATAAGGCTGTCCTGTCCCAAACAGGGCAAGATCTTCCTCACAGCAGCAGAAATTTTGGTAAACACAGACATGTCCCCCTACTCACCCATGAGAAGTGTTTCCCCAGGGTGGAGAACCCAACCCTTCCCCACAAAGTCCACTGCAGTTGGAGACCCTTGGATGGACATTTTAAACAGCCATTCTAAATGGCTTCCCTGGTCTGCCTCCCTGTGAAGATAATTTTAATCAGGCAAAGCTCTGCAAAGCGGCTGCAGGGGTGAGAGCTGACAGGTGCAATGCAGAAGTGGCTGAGACAGTGACCTGCGTGGGAGTGACTTGCTCTGATTTCACCCAGCATACAAAATATTCCCTTCTCCTTCATGACAGACATAACTTCTTATTTTTCATTGTGGAAAAGGCCATTTAAGGGACTTTTTGACAGTGGCTGGGGAGTGACAAACAGGGGATTTCACTGCCCTGCATGCTTCCTGGATTATGTGCACTAGGTCTTGTGCTCTGTTAGGTACTCAGTCCCATGGTCCTGCTGCAGTTTTGCACCTCCTAAACGGATGGGATGTGTCCCCTCCTGGGGACAGCTGTGGGCACTGGTGATGTGAGGGGTTTCAGCAGCACTCCTGGATGTCCCAATTCCACCCTCAGTGTGATGCTGAGGACTTTGCTAGATCCCTCCCCACCACAGCAGTTACATGAGATGGACACAGCACAACCTGCATATGTTCTTAAGTGCCAGCAAAACCTGCTCCATAAACATGATTGTCAGAGGCAGAAGAGTCCCCCTGAGCCTCCTTTTCTCCAGGCTGAGCCCCCGCAGCTCCCTCAGCTGCTCCTGGTGCTCCAGCCCCCTCCCCAGCTCTGTTCCCTTATCTGGACACGCTCCAGCCCCTCAAAGTCTTTCTGTCATGAGAATCCCAAAACTGAATCCAGGACCTGAGGTGTGGCCTGACCAGTGTCCAGTACAGGGACACACTGTCAGCCTCCGTCCCTGAAGGGAGGAACATTGTCAAACCTGTTTGGGGCGCCTGAAGAGCCTGATTAGGGAGAGCTGGCAGGGGCAGATGGGCGAAGAGCACCAGGGACATCTGTGGGGAAGGGCTCTGACTGCCCACTGTGGGCACACATATTGTCACAGGCACTGGGGGAAATGTGAATTTCCTTCTTTAAAGCAATTCTTCTCCCTGCAGGCACTGGGGGCATTTTTCTTCCGGTTTGGAAGACTTTCACTTTGCTTTAGAGCTGGTTGAAAATCAAGACAGTTTTTCCAGGAGTTTGGGAGTAAAAACCATCATTCTTAGCACTGATATCTGACTGAAAGAGTAAGAATTGAAATGCCTATTTGTGGATTCCCCAGGAAAGCCAAGCAAAATCCGCCCTGCAGGTGGGGTTAGGAGGGACTGTGGAGGTGCTGGGAACTCTCAGCTCCTCAGGAGCTCTTGCTCCCCACCTCAGCCCCATTTCCGAAGCCCCTAAGGAAGTCCACTAAGTCCCTCCTTCTGCTCACCTTGCTTAGCACCTACCGGGACATTTGCTGTCCCATTCCCTGGCGCCTTCAGCCACAGGCAGCCACAGCCCTTTGCTATGGCCCTATAATCCCATCGGGTCCCCAAAATCTGGGGGAGGCAAGGGGGCAGGGCTGGGGGACATCTCCCTGGGACCCGGCTGCCCTGTCCCTGCTGGGGGGACCTCCGGGAGCCCCCATGACCCCGCACATAGCAGAAGCCCAGCCGGCCCGGAGACAGGAGCGGGTGCTCAGCTGCCAATGCAGCGCACCAAGATCTGCCCGGAGCGGGGAGCGGGGCGCTCCGCCCGGGCACGGCGGGTGTCACCGCACTGCCCTGCGCGCCCCGGCAGGCAGGGTCCCTCCCGCGAGAAGGGCAGAAAACAGCTGAAAACAAACAAACAGTCGGAGTTAATGGGGCGGCAGTTATTTTTGGCCTAGAGGGAGTTGACACACTGTGTGTTGTTTTAGCAAATAGCTGTGAATGGAGCTGGCGGCGCGGGGAGCGGGCTGGGAGCGGGCTGGCTCCGGGCGCTGGAAGAGCCGCGCTTGGTGCGCCGGTGCTAACAGGAAACCGAGCGCCTCAGCGCCCTTCACACCTCGCCGGCATCGCACTTTTATTGTCACCACATCCTTCGGAGGCCACTTCAGAGGGGAGCCGAGGGGGCGGGGCAGCGCCCGTGGGAAGGCGGCTCTGGGCTCTGTCCCCCGGCGGGAGGGGACAGCCCGTGCGGCCCGGCACGGCGGGGACAGGCTGGGCTGGGGTGGCCGCGGCCGCGGGGACAATGCACAAGCCGCGCTGCCATCGCTGTTGGCACCCCAGGGCCGGGCGAGGGGACGCAGGATGGGCTCTGGACCCAACCAGCACCGCCCCCGTGCCGACCAAGGCTGCGGCTCTCCTGTGCCCCCATCACGCCGGCCAGTCCTGGCTGGTCCAGGCGGGCCCACGACAGTGCCGGCATCGCCCTGGGCCAACACGCCCCAGGAGAAAGGCACTTTCCTATGGAGATGCATCCTGCAGGAGAGCCAGCTTTGTCTAATGCCCTGGCTGGGATACTGGAGCCTCTGCACGTGCTGAGATGCAAAATTAAACATTTTCTTCACAGCTGGGTTTTTTTTAGGAGTGATTACACTCCTGGGTGTCTGGGATAGGAGGCCAGGTGGCTGCAGAGGGTGTGAGCGGCATTGGCTGAACTGGCCTGACCATAAACCAGAAAGGCTTTGCAAAGGCAGAAAGCACAAGCCATCAGAAAGACACATAAAATCAAGCCACACATCATCTCAGTAAAAGAAGGATAGTTAGAAACACCCCCCTTGCACAGCCTGTAATCTCAGAGCAATAAAACTTGAAAATAAAAGCCAGATAGCAGCTGCTGCTGGAGCATGGGATGGGGACACAGGGGCTGAGTAGTGGCATCAGGCTCATGGCACAATTTCTGCACCGATGTCAGTTTAAATCTGCTGGTGACATTTCCTTGGGGACGCATCCACAGTGTGGGAAACCAGGGAAGCACAGCTCCAGTGAGGGAAGGATGGAGAACGGTCTGGAGCCCCAGGAGCAGCTGAGGGAGCTGGGAAAGGGGCTCAGTCTGGAGCAAAAGAGTCTCAGGAGGGACCTTCTGGCTCTGCACAACTCCCTGACAGGAGGGGACAGCCGGGGGGGTGGGTCAGGCTCAGCAGGTGAAGCCGAATGCTGGAAATCCAGGTGCTGGCTGGAAAATGGGCTGTGAACTCAGCACTGCAGGCAAAGCTGGCACTGCAGAGAGCGGCAGGGCACAGCCAAGGAATGCTGCTGCTAGCATCCCCCTGCCAGCTCTTGCTCCCCAGAATGGAAGCAAGCAGTGCCAGAGCTGAGGAGGGCTGAAGGTGGTTGCAGGAGGGCGAGAAGGACACTGTGGTGCTGGAGGCAGAAGGCAGCGTCCAATGCCATGGCAGGGAGCAGCCCTGCATTGGCAGCTTCAGTGCTAAAATACCTCTTGCATAATTTCAGAGTTTTAGTGGGGGTTTGCCTGTGGGGAAATTCCTGTAATGAGTGGCTGGGGGATGATTTTCCTCTAAATTTTTAATTTGTGCACACAGAACTGAAGGTCTTTGTGGAACAGCCCTTCCATCTGGGCTCCATCCAGTCCCCTCAGCATGGCCCAGGCAAGCCCTATTCCCAGCCCTCTGTGTGAAAATCACAAAATCACAGAAGCAGAGACTGGTTTGGGTTGGAAGGGACCTTAAAGCTCATCTCGTTCCACCCCGTGCCATGGGCAGGGACACCTTCCACCAGACCAGCTTGCTCCAAGCCCCATCCAGCCTGTCATGCACCCAGTTCAGGAGCCCAGACGACTGCAAACGGGCTCATATTGTGCTCAAATGCTTTCAGTGCCAGGAAAAGGCATTTGTAGCAGCTGTGGCCATGGCTCAGAATCCATGCAGTCCCCCAGAAAGCTCCTGGAGTCATGGGGCAAGAGCTGCCAGTCATGCCAGTCCTAGGGCTTCATCTACCTCCCTGGGGGGGACCTGCTGCTTCCTGCTGTCATGGGGAACCAGGGTCACTTCTGTTGGATGGTCTCATCAAACTTTGGTTATATCTGCAATACAGATCCTAAACCCACTGTTTGTAGGCCCATAAAAGGCTTCCCTGTGGTGAGATAAGAATTGAAGACAACTGTCCTTAATGGTGTTGGAGAGATTTATGGGATCAGCTTAGAAGAATTTATTGGAGGCCTTTTTTAATGAGCAAATAATTAGTAGATTTATCTGCTTTTAGCTGCCTTGCTGTTTTATGGCCTTAGTGAAATTGCTTTCTAGGGTTTTTAATAAATCCTGATTCTGCCCTGGTTCCCGGGGCCTGTCCTGGAGTTTTCTGCCCTGGGCATTGCGAGTGGAAGGCAGAACTTCCTAATTTTTAAGGGACAAATCATTCAGAAAAGGAGCAGAAAAGGAGGAACAAGCCTGGCGAAAGTCAGGGCTCTGAGAAAATAATGTACAACCCCAGCAAAGCCCAAAGTCCAGGAGGGACCACAGGGCAGCAACTCCCTGGGTGAGAGCCCTTTTCCAGGGAAAGCAGCTCATCTGTTTCCACAGGGAGAACATCCCTGCCAGATGCTTTTTCCAAGAGATCTCCTTCCCCAGGCAACTTCCAGCACTTCCCCACTTCCAGGACAACCCCTGAATCCCCTCCCAGGCCACGGCTCCCGGGGGCCCCTCTGGCTCTCTGGCAATGGGGACTTCAGCATGGCCACAGCACCTGGGTGGCCACCAAGGGACTGAGCCCTGAACCCCCCCTGCACTCCCCAGGCCCTGCTCACGGCCAGCCTGTGCTGACCCAGGGGTTCAGGTCCTGGTGAGCCCCAGCACACTCACATCACTGAGCTCAGACAGGAGCTGTGCAGGGCCCAGCCTTGCACCCAATGCCAAGGAAGGGGAACTCCACATGGGGAAAGGGGTGGGGAATTGGCAGGGCCTGAGGCTGTTACATGGCAGTGGAGGAGAAGGAGCAGGAATTGCTACAGACCCAGCTGAGCAAAGGCCGTGCTGGAGCTGCACATGGGGATACATCTGTCCCTCACATGGGAGGTGCCAACTGGGAACATCCCTGGGAAGGCTGGGAAGAGGGACGTGCTCTGCCCAGGAGCAGCCCCAGGAAGAAGCAGTGGCACAAATCTATCTGCAGGCTCATTAATCACCCAGAAAGGGGCTATGGGGGATGCAAGTGCTTGTGGGAAAAGCAAAATCCCAAGCAGTTGTGTCAGGAGCTGGTCCCAGCCAGGTCACACTGTGGCCCTGCCCCCGGCCCCGAGCGGGACGTTCGCTCATGGGCAGGGACCTTCCTGGGCACTGGTGGCATCATCCCAGCCATGAACAGAGCCATGGTGACACTCCGAGGGAGAATTCTGCTGTTTTCCTGAGGTCTGTGTCTCCCAGTGAGTCAGCAGTGGTGCTGGGGCCCATTGCCAGTGAGAGGTGAGCAGCCAGGCATGTGCTCCTCCGGGGGCTGGGGGCAGCCAAGATCCTACAAAACCAGGCCCTTACTCCTCATCTCCCCAGCTGCTCAGTGAAGCAAAACCTCATTTCCAGGGCCGGGGTATCCTTTGGTTTGTTTTACTTAAGCATGAACACTACCAAAGTCTCAAGTAAAATTCCACAGCCTCAGCACAATACAGTGGGATCTAATACATATAAATATATATACACACACAT
>VXBC01004896.1:0-47534 GCA_013399945.1 Ploceus nigricollis | reverse complement strand
CATTTAGATACAGTATGTATATATATATATATATATATATATATAAAATGAACTAATATCTATATCTATTAACAATTTTAATACACTTTCATACAATAGAGACAGTGCTTTAATGTGGGAAGGGGATTTTTAGAACAAGCCCCCTGGCACTCAGAAAGCACCACTTTTCCCTCAAAATGGTTCAGGCTCCAGCAGAGATGATTTCTCCTGGGACAGACCATCCAGTGTTTGGATTTTGCTGGCAAAGGGAGGCTGAAAAGAAAACAGACCCAGAGTTCACAAGGTCTGTGAGAAGAGTCGGAGGCTGGAGCTGCACATGCTGAGTCGTTAGTGGCTTTTGCTGCTAATTGGGTGCGGGCTGCCAAGCTGGACTTATTCCAGTGGAAAAAGGAATCTCTTCCTTGCTTTTTCCCTGGACAAGTCAAAGGTCAGACACCTTAAAAGCCTGTCAACTACTTAAAGCTCCCGATGTTGGACTTAAAAGCTTTGCTGTGGAGCCCCCATCCCACCACTTTGCTTCCTCCTGCTGTGAAATTCCCCCTGGCTTAAAAATTCCCAGAGTTTGTCCCAGTCCTGCTCCTTGCCTGCTACCAGACCCAGCCCACACCCAAACCTCTGTTGAGATGCTCTTTTGTTCTTGATGGCACATTGGGCAACCCTGAATTTTTAATCCATGTCCCTGACTCCTCCTGGAAAGCAGGAGATGTGGCTTCACCAGCCAGCTGTCCTACTTGATAAAATTCATGCAGACCAGCAGCACCTACATTTCCCCCATTATTTCCCTGGAGAGAGGGTAGAATCATAAATCATACATGTCTCTAGAAATAGGTAATGCAAACAGGGTAACATGGAGGACAAGCACCCATTGTTTTAGAAAAGCTGGTGCAGAAATACCCCATGGCAGGGGGTGAAACAAGATAACCTTTAAAGGTCCCTTCCAGCCCAAACCAGACTGTAATTCTATAAAGTTGCCCTATTTTAATGCAGGTGATAAATTATAGATCCCACATTTCAAAACCTCACTGAACTCCATGCATTGAGGAGCAGGTATTGCAAACTTCCAACATTTGCTCTGGAAAACTGCAGGCGTTGCTTGTCTGAAGGTGGGGCTCCTGTGTGCCAAGGCTGGCAGAGGTGGGGTTGGGGTCCTGCCAGGCTGGTTCAGTGCATGGCTCCCACCCCCAGCACACGGCACAGCTGCATTTCCCTCCCTGCTGGTGGCCAAGAAGCTTTTGTGGACCAGAGTGGTGGGATCTGCAACATCCCTGTCCCTGCAGAGCTGGGGATGGTGAGGACCAACGGGAGCCATCCTGTAGGACACGGAGGGGACACACAGAGCCCTGCCTGCCACGTGGGGAGAGCACACCTCCACCGAGCTGACCTCTGCCGGGAAAGCCCATCCTGGGGCCCAGGCATCCTTCTACAGAGACGGGAGTCACTGGGAAAACAAACGCTGATGAGTCCTCACTACATTGTGGGAATCAGCCCTGCTGGCTCCCTCGTTTTTATTTGCAGTACTGAAGATAAGAAACCCAGGGTGTTGTGGGAAACAGGAAGACCTTATCTTCCATCCCAGGCTGCTTCTCCTGCCACAGCCTCGTTTTTTTTTTTTCCCACTCATCCCTGATACTGCATGATTCAGGTCAGCAGAGAGGGCTATGCACTGCTGCTCTGTGAGCACCTGGATGGCACCAGAAGGATTGCGTTATTACCAGGATCATACTGGTAATATGACATCACACACTTTGGGTTGAAAGGGACCTTTAAAGCTCATCTCGTTCAAATCTCCTGCAGTGACTGGGGACATTGTCCACTAGATCAGGTTTCTCAGAGGCACATCCAGTCTGACCTTGAATGTTTCCTGGACCAGGGCAGCCATCACCTCTCTGGACAACCTGTGCCAGTGTTTCACCACTCTCATTGTAGAAAAATCCACAGATAAACCCACTGGTGCATGCTCAAGGGGCCTCCAGAAGCACGGTGGATGCCACAGTTGCTGGCAGAGGTGTCTGCTGCGGTCAGCCCCCAGCCTTGCAGGTGCCAGAGAAAAGTGCTGAAACAGGAGGTTTTGGAGCAGCCAACTCCTCAGTAGGTAAGGACCATGTGACACAGTATTAGAACCAGAAATACTGAAATTCCAGATGAAGCAGACTCGCAGCTTGTGAGCTGCAGCTGCACTTCCAAAAAACAGCTAGAAAAAGGGACAGCTCTGCCATTTGCAGGATTCACCCACACTTCAGCCCTTAAGCTCCCACTGAAGCCTGGAAATGAGGATGCTACTGTTGGATTTCCAATAAAACCACAACTGTTGACTCCTTTGATTTGGTGACAGTTGAGCACTTCACCTCATCACTGCAATGTGGGCTGGAGCTGACTGCATCAGACGTTTTAACAGAGAACACCCTGTGCTTCAGTGTTAGAGCAAAATCTCACAAATCAGGACTAAACTCAAACTCTGAATCTCTGTTCAGACTCTGAGCAAAGCCCCTGGTGATGCTGTGCTAAGCCTGGCAGTGGTGATATCTGTGTGAAGGGCAGGTACCCAGCTGCAGCTCCCAGTGCCAAGGTTCTTCATGGCAGTGCATGGCAGGGAGCACACTGCCTGGGCAGGGTCGCGGCCTCTGTTGGGTCCCCAGCCCCAGGAGCAAACCCAGGAGTGAAATATTGCTGTGGGACCCATGGGGACACGGGATTTCATCCCTACATCTCCTTTGTCCTGGCAAAGAAGCCCTGGCGAGAGGTCCCAGTTGGGAATTCACCAGGAGGCAGAACCCAGCCTTGACTTGATCCACCTCTGAGTGACTTCTCTTACACCTCATGTCTAATCAGGCAAGGGCAGAGTGTGATGTCACTGGCAGCATCTCCACCTTCCTGCAGCCCTGGCTTGGACCCTGCCCACCAGCGAGATGCAGCATGTGAGTGACAGGGACATCTCATCTAGATCAGGATTTATCAAGAGTGACTGGGATGGAACCACCAGGGAAGGAGGGAGATGACAAGAAAGCACCCTGACTCGGGTGAGGAGAGAAGAAGGGGATTAAAGGGAGGGATTAGCAGGGAGAAAACTGCAGGTCATCCTCAGTGAGAACGAAATGAGGCTACAGCAGCAGCAGCAGCAGCAGCAGAGGCAGCTCTGCCTGGCTGTCCCAGCTGCCCCCAGCCTGGCTCCCAGTGGCAGCACCTCCTTTGTGTCTGCCGTGACCCAGGGATTATGAGTGTGGAAATGGGGTCATGGGTACCCTGTGCTCACAAAGACCTGGGCAGAGCTGGGGAGGAGGAGAAGCAGGGAGGAAGGAATGGCTTTTGTTGTGGCTCTTGGCTGGGAGGCTGCTGGGTGCAGGGTTGGGGTGGAGGATGTCCCTCCTGCTCACCCTGTGCTTGGCTCTCTGTTGGAAGCACCTCAGAGCTGCTGGGACCAAAGCAGAGCCAGCACACTAGACTGTCCCCTAACAAGCCATCTCCCACCACAGTGCAGGAAATCAGAAAACCTGGTAATTCAGAGCTCTCTGAGCGCAGCCCCAGAGGGAGTTTGGGCAGGAACCAGACTGGTGCACCCAGTGGGATGCCTGGGGATGCTCCTCACTGTGCGGGGAATGCTCAGCCTGGATATGTCCTGACATGGGCATTTCATCCTCACTCACCAGGCTCTTGAGATCTCAAAGATTCAAAACACTCCCCCAAGCCCTCCATCTCCTTTTCTCCCCACTCTCCAGGCAGGAGCCAAGTCATGACTCTCTTTGTGCACATGGAGCGTCCTGGAGTCCCTCCTGGGACATGGCCGAGCCATGGGGACCACAGCTGAGGGAGCAGAAAAGGTCTGGCAGGAGCATCAGTTCCCAGAACGTGTCAGAAAGTCCAGCCCATAACTAATGACTAATTAGGAAATGTCTGTCATGATTATTATCCTAATGATCCTGGTAAGAAAGGCTCCTTACCTTAGGAAAAAAAATGGATGTTGGCTCCAACCGTCCCCAAACATTACAGCCCACTGTGGGAAACTCCAGACCTTAGTAAAAACAAATAGTCTTGAGTTTGCGCAGGAGATTTTATTTTTAAATAAGCCAAAGCCAAACGAGCAATTTTTCAGGGAGTTCTGGAGCCTGTGGGCTGCTTAGGCCAAGGGGGAGGCAAGAGGGGGTGCTCTGCTGGGGGTGGCCGCTGTCTCCATCTGGGAACTCAGGCCCCTGTCCTGGCCCAGCTGAATTTCCCCATCACTCAGTCTCCTTATGGGACAGCAACAGCCAAACCCCATCACAAATCTTCCATTAAAACCATGAAGTGAAGCATAAAGCTGTGGAAAGGGACCAGTGCCATGACATCAGGTGATCCCATTCATCCTGCCTGGACTTGATACCAACCCACAGCAAAACTGAAGACAATGGGCTGCGTGTCCTGGTCAGTGTCCTGGCTGCATACTCAGGTATGTAACTGAGTTTTGCAATTCAATGCTTAATTAATCAGTTAATCAGTTACTTAAGTATATTGGAAACAGAGAGGTTAATATGAAGTAAATTTTTGAATATATAAAAATTTTCCTTGAAAGACATTCCCAAGTGATACAATGCTGCTCTCTAATGAACAGGAATTATTCCAGTCTGGCTTCAAAGCCGATTGCCTACATGCTACTCCTCAGTCTTTCCAGTTAACTCCCATTAGCTTCAGGAGTTCAGCCCAAAGGATTAGGAAACAGATTAGCTAAAACCTGCAAAATGAAAAGTGCTCCATAATTGAGCCATGCTGTGACAGGGATTACCACAGGGATCCTCCTCCGTGAATCAAGGAAAAGGAGGCTTCTCCTGTTGGACCGATGAGTATTTTCCAGCTATGACATCAGCCAAAAACCACTCAATTTTTTTATCAGGTAATCACTGAGCACAGCCGTAGCCATGCAACTGGAAAGTCAAGAAATCAGTATTGCCCTGAGCTAAATACTCTGAGAAAACAAATAATGAGGGTTCAAGGAGCGTTGAAAAAGCATTGGAAAATGCTCTCAGAGGTGCACAGGGTGGGATTGTTCCAATGTCTGTGCAGGGCCAGGAGCTGGAGTTGATGATCCTTGTGGGTCCCTTTCAGCTCAGAATATTTTAGGATTTAAACCTGAAAGAAAACTTACCATGCAATTGGAAGTTCAAAGCACACAGAGCAAGGGGGGCTCTGGGACTCCTCTATCACCCACAGGTGCGAGGTCCCTTTTGTGCTGTGGTACTGGAGAGCAGGAGAGCTCATGATTTTGGAACCCCATGCTCAGGCAAGATCTGGTGCTCAGACACTTGCCAAGGCTGAGGCCAGTGCTCAGCTTTCCCTCCTCTCCACACCTGACCTCAGCAGGGATTTCAAGCCTGTACCTGTGTCAGGCTCTCAGCAAGGGCTTCTCCAGCTCATTAAGTGCACAATTAGAAGTAATCAGAATTAAAATTTTGAGCAGTGGGAACTGAGCACCAGCCTGCTCTCTTCTTTCTAAAAATCCCTGGAACTGCTTGGAGCAACCTGGTCTAGTGGAAGGTGTCCCTGCCCGTGCCAGTGGGGTGGGATGAGATGAGCTTGAGGTCAACCCAAGCCAGTCCATGATTCTTTTATGCTGGTCATTCCATGGGAATCACCTTCCCCAAAGAGAGACATAACAGTGTGTCCAACTCTGGCACTTTGAGCTCTTGCAGCGAGCCAGGGCACCACCACATCCTGGCCCATCCAAGACACTCCAACCAGGCACAGAGTCCTGGTGCCAGCAGGTCATGCATGGCTGGTGGCAGATCCCTGGGCATGGGCACACCACGGCTCTGGTGTCCCTTAGGAGAGGTCAGATGATGCTCACTGCAAATCATGCACTTCATCTCATGGATGGTGACTAATTCCATCATTCAAAGAGCTGACGATGATGAAAACAAGTGGAGCAATCAGGAAGGAAATTAAAAATAGCCCTGATGTGGCACTGTGTCAAGCGCTCATGTTTAGATTTTAATTTTATTTTTTTATTCCAAGTTTCTTTGATAAAATAATTTTCCCATGGTGATTGCCCTTGGAACGTCCCCTCCATCGTGGCATTCCTAATGGATGAGTCAGGCTATTGCAGATCCTATGCCAGAGCTGTATTGCCTCTGTTCCATAATTCTCACTCCCACATCCACACCTCTGGGACCTGGAAGTCATTAATCGTTGCACACCAGTCGGGAATGCACCTCTGAGGGCAGAAGCATCATACTGGGCACAGAACGGGAAGGAAATCATAGAATCAGGGACTCAGTGGCGTTGGAAAATACCTCTAAGATCATCAAACCCAATCATCAACCCAGCATCACCACTGTGTTCACCACCAAACTGTGTCCTCAAGCGCCACATCCACACAGTTTTTGAACACTTCCAGGGATGGTGACTCCGCCACTGCCCTGGGCAGGCTGTTCCAATGCTTTAGAACTTTCTCCATGAAGAAAATTTGCCTAATATCCAATCTAAACCTCTCCTGGAACAACTTGAGGTCATTTCCTCTTGTCCTGTCCCTTGTCCCCTGGGAGCAGAGCCTGACCCACCCGGCTGCCCCTCCTGTCAGGGAGTGGTGTGAAGCCAGAAGGTCCCCCCTGAGCCTCCTTTTCTCCAGGCTGAGCCCCTTTCCCAGCTCCCTTAGCCACTCCTGGGGCTCCAGACCCTTCCCCAACCCTGTTCCTTTCCCTGGACACGCTCCAGCCCCTCAGTGTCCTTCTGGCAGTGAGAGGCCCACAATGGAGCCTCTGACAGCCAGCACCAGCCTCGCAGCCCAGCTCTGCTTGGCTCCTGGGGCTGCAGGTAAGATTCTCAGCAGGGAGGTTTTCTGGATGTGAGACTCAATGATCTTGGTAGAAAGTAGCTGTTTCTATCCCACTCTTTCCAAGTTCTGCATTCAGCGGAAACACCTGAAGGAAAATAATAATCTGATTTGATCTTTGTACAAAAATGTTTTTTCTTGTTTTAAAATTGCAAATCTAAGTTACAGCTTTAATTGCCTTTCTCACCATGAGCAATTATTTGCCTTTGGGGTTTCCTTCAATTTTTTTTGTTTTTTCCCTTTCAGACTTTTCCCTTACTCCAGGCACAGGTTCCAGGCAGAACCTGCCAAGGTCTCACCATGCAAAATTACTGAGTTCAAAAATAGGAAACACACCTCTGTCCCCAGGCTCCCACCACCCACTTACCACCTATGCAGGAAACACGGGCGCTCACAGGCTCTGGACTGAGAGGGAGGCATTAAAATCCCATTTGGTAAAATTGTTAAATCCAAGGATGGAGGCACTCCTGAAAGCAGCATTTACAAGGAAAAATGTATGTCAGGCTGTTTTGGGTACTTCTGTGGTGGTGCAGAGGTGTGACTGGTGTTGGTGAAACACTGAATGAGTGTGATGCCAGCCTGTGCCATGACTCTGCAGGGAGAAAATGCTCGGCTCCAAGCAGGGCTGAGGATGAAGCAGCCACATGCACCAAAGTACTTAGATTTCCTCTGACATGGTAGGCAGGGAAGTGGTGACCACCCAGAGTGGAAAGAAGGTTTTATGATGCAGTTACTGGATGAGTGTGTATATATATATATATATCTATCTGCCTTCACAAAGGAGCAGGGAAAGCCCAGACTCATGGAATATCTTCAGAAGGTTCCTGCAGAAGGTACAGCCCCGCTGCCATGGAGGATAGCCCGAGGTGTTCATTCAGAGGCCAAGATCAGCCACCTCCAAATAAACATTTATACCTGGGCCACGTGCCCAGATGTTCCTGCTGATTGAAGCAGGCTGGTAGTTTGGATTGAAGTGGTCTTCTCCTGCCTGTGAGCCCATCACATCTTGCTCTGAGTGGGGAAGGAAGGGTAACTCCTTACTCATCATTCCTACAGGCAGTGAAGAGAAATGTTTTGAGCTCCTGCTCTGTCTTGGACATTGGATTTAGAGGCCCAGGAGGGACCTTGTCTCCCTGTGGGTGGCAGAGGGGCCTGAACAATTCACTCTCATAAAAAATCATAGAACTGTTTGGATTGGAAGGGGCCTTAAAGCCCATTTTGTTCCACTCCTGCTGTGGGCAGGGACACCTTCCACTAGACCAGTTTGCTCCAGGCCCCATCCAGCCTGGCCTTGGACACTTCCAGACAGGGAAGTGGAAGTATTAGGAAGTATCTCAGGTACTGGGAGGAATACAGGAAGTATTCCTCCCAATACCTGAGATAAATCTCTCCTCTTTTAGCTTAAAACCATTCCCCCTTGTCCTATCACTGTCTCCCTTTGCAAAAAGTCACTCTCCATCTTTTTCAGCTTGGAGACATCTCCAGTGGGGATGGCTGAAGCTCAGCCACAGGACTCCAGCCTGCTTCTCTTGGCCACACTGCTGCTCCTCACTCCACATCACCCTATTTCCACCCACCAACATTGCGTCCTGTGTCTGGCTTTCACCAAAGGCAAAGAGGGTCCAGCTTGACCATCCGAAAGGTACCTGGGGAGAGGTACCCCCAGGGCCCTGGAGAAAGACTGTTGCTTTAAGGAGAAAGGCAATACCCTCTGTGCAGGGATCTGTGCTTGTTTTGTCATGGGACACATTACCCTGAACCCAAAAGAGGAAGGAAAAAGGGGGGTGGGGGGAGCTTTTGCCTTTCTGGTGGGAACAGTGTTTGAACTAACTTTGTTTCCCTTGGGGAAAGGCACCAAAATAACAGAGGAAGGGGGGTGTAGTGGGGGGATGGAGCTAAAAAGGCTCTGTAATCTGCCTGGGAAAAAACACGCTCCCAACAGTGCTTTTGAGCCCGTGGCGGCAGCACGGCTGCCCGGGCCTGAGGGGACACAGCTCCAGGGGACACGACTGAATTGTGGGGACATGGCTCCTGGGGACACACAGGGCTCCAGGGGACACAACTGACTCCTGGGGACATGGCTCCTGGGGACACACAGGGCTCCAGGGGACACAACTGACTCCTGGGGACATGGCTCCTGGGGACACAATTGGGAATCAATGGCTCCTGGGGACACGATTCCTGGGGACGTGGCTCAAGGGTACATGGTTCCTGGGACACACACACATCTTCTGAGGGACATGGCTCCTGGGGACATGGCTCCTGTGGGATTGTTCTATTCCCCTCTGCATTTCATTACCCTCAGAGCTGTGATGGACAGGAGAGAAGCTATTATGGGCACTCAGACTGCCTATGTGCTGGATGAAATCCATTTCCCTTTTCAACTTTAATACCTACTGCAAATCAGTTTATTAAATATCTTCACAAGTCCTTGGTGCAATGACTAACAACGACAGCAATGCAAACAAGCCCAAGCTCATGTGGGTTCATGACATGATGCTCTCTCTGGCCTGGGGAGTCCTTCTTCATGAATTTAGGCTGGAAGATACTCACAAACCTACCAGCTCATATCTGGCATCTGTCCTCTTCTGAGCTGAAACAAGACTAAAAAAATGGTTTTAGCTAAGGAGCCCTCTCTTTTTTTTTTTTTTTTTTTTTCTGAGAGAAATGAGAGCTGGAAGGGTTTTGGTAACTACAGATGTTTCTCCAGCAGCTCCTCTTCCACAAGTGAATGATTTGCATCTTTAATGAGTGGAGAACACAGGGCACATGTCACCACATCTACTGAGGTGTATGTGTAAGTTCCATCCCATATTCAACAAGTCCCGTTGTTACACAGGACAATGGCCATGGGACTGGACTGTGGGGGTCATCCTGGACCAGCCTCCAGTGCCTGGTTTGTCTCCCAGCATTATCTTCTGGGGTCTTACAAACTGACTTATAATGAACCAAATCAGTTGTTTTCTGGGGATTAATTTAGGGTTCAGTATTCTGCCACAAGGCTTTGGACAAATGGCCTATCAGATTTTTGCTTTCTGCCTGTGATGAAGTCTTTAAGTGGCTGTTTCCAGTTTGCTTCCTTAAAAAGCACATACAATCTCTGCCCCGTTGCTTTATTTTACAAGTGTTTTCACCAGCTCTTGGCTGGTGCTTCCCTTCCCTCCCAGCCACAGCCTTGGCTCCCCACCCGTGTAGGTGTTGCTGTTCTGAGCAGCAAACAGAGCTGTGTGTCAGCACTCAAAGGGGGAAACCTCTTCTGCTTTTAGGAGGTGCTGCGGGGCAGGAGAGACAGAGGCCTTGGGAGATGGGAAGGATCCAGGAATCCCTTGGAGTGACTTGGCCCTGGGCTCTCACAGCCTGTGGCAGGAGGCTCCCCCTGCTCCCATGGGGCCTCTCTCCCCATGCTATGGGAACTTGCCCACCTCCCTGCTCCTCTTCATTCCAGCAGCTTTCCCACTCCCTGGCATTTCATTCTCTTGTGAAGCCTTGTCCCTCACAGGTGGGGAAGTGACAGTGCTGGCAGTGACAAGTGACACGGGAGAAGGCAAGGCCAGTGTCTGGACACTGCCATGTCACATTTGCGGTGTTCCCTGCCCTGCTGGATTCCACTCTCCTGCTGCATCCCTGTCCTGCTGCCCTGGCTGTCTGTGCACTCTGCCCTGGGGCGAGGACTCAAAGGCAGCTGCTTTTGTCCCAGAGGATGGACACTTGCCTCTCACATGCAAAGCAGAGAGACTGGTGTTGGACTGGGAACAGATAAGGAATGGCTAGGGCACATCCCTGTCTGTTTCTTGCTGTGCCAGCCCCAGCACCAAACTCCCAGCTAAGGGGCTGTGTTAAAAATTCAGAGTGATTTGAGTGCAGACAGGGGGGTGGGGACCACATCTGCACCCCAAACTGTCCTTGTGTTGCCCTGTGGAGCTGGAGAGAGCTGGAGCTCTGCCCCATTTCTTTCCTGGGAACATGGATCTGGCCAGGTCACTGAGTTAGATTCCCCACCGGTGGAGGGAGAGGAAAGGGACAGGGAATCTCCCTCCTGTGCTGTGCTTGGGAAGCAGCAGGGGCTGCTTGGCCATGATGCTCTGTCACAGCTGTGCTGGCACATCCCTGGCTCTGGCATGTCCCCAGTGCTGGCATGTTTCTGCCTCTGGCTGTCACCACTGCCCTGAGGTCCCCCCAGCACACAGTGCTGTGCTCTGATAAAGAGTTAAGGCGCTCTTGGAGGCGGTTCTGTGAGAACATTTCTCAGAGGGCAGTGCACTTTTATTCAAAATAATTTTCCATTCCATTTATATCTATATCATAGGAGGTGGCTGTGGGGTCTGAATTTTCCACCACCCCAGACCTCATTTCCATGCCTGGGCCTGACCCCTGCTCAGCTTCCCCAAGAATAACAGGGAAAAGTTCAATGGGAGCCAAAGGGCTGCGGGGCTGAGGTCCCACTGCTGTGGGCACCCAATTAGGCTCCCTTTGTTAATAGAAGACATTATATATACAGAGCATATACATTTATATGCATATATTATACACACATTATATAGGACAGAATATACATGTTTATATGTATATGGGAAAGCCCTGGGAAGAAATGTACTTGGAAAGGGATTTCCAAGCAAATAGGGCAGGATTGGAGTTCTGAGCATGTGCTGCAATCTGATCTGGGTTCTATCATCACCTGTTTTCATACCTTTATACTTGAATTTCAATAGCAAGGTGACAAAGACAAAAAACAAAATTATCAAGGCCGAAAGAGGGAAAAACTCTAAGTAGCAGATATGGACAGAGAACCTCATCACAGGTATTGATCAGACATTTTATGTGCTTCTGAGTCACATTGCTTGATAATAGAGATACTAGTGTTTGCTACTTGGACAGTGGTGATATTATTCTTTCTGCTAAAAATGTTTTGATTTTAAAATATAATTCTTATTAAAATATTTTTATTATGCTCAGAGATCTGTCCAACCTGGCCTGGAGCACTTCCAGGGATGGGACTTCTGGACACCAGAGTATGGTATTTCCTCTTAATCCAGCTGCTGCTTTTAGGGCACACCTAACCCAAATAAATGCACTGAGGTTCTTTACCTGACAGACCAGGGACACAGTGGTTCCCCACAGGGGACCCCACAGATGTGCTCCTGTTGCCAGGGGCCATGGTTTGTGGGTTTTCCCCCAAGGACTGCACTGTCCAGCAGCACCAACTCCCTTATCACAGGCAGAGGAAGAAAATGTGTGTCAGAAAAACAAGTTTATAAAATGCCAGCTTAATCAGATGAGCTTCCATATAGCTCATGGGAAAGGGCAGCATCTCATGGAAACCCTGGCTGGTTTGGCTGCCTCATCACTCTCAGCTGATGGAGTTTTTATCACGAATGGCTGTGCCCAGTGCGCACCTGTGAAAGCACTGGAGATGATTTCCAGTTCCCTGCAGGCCTGCAATGTTAGGAAGTCTCAGTTACCTGTTTCTCCCATTTCCCTCCCACACAGCTTCCTCCTGCCTCCTCCCAAAGAGCTCCAGGCACTGGAAGTAGTCAAGCCCATGTGAACAGCACCAGGTCCCAGGGACCAGCATGGGACAGAAAGGTCCTTCCCTCAACATCTATTCAGTCAGGCACGTGTCACCCATGGGATATTTTACAACTTCACTTTCCCAGCAGGAGTTACAGAGTTCACATCACTGAACTTGGACCCGTCACATTCAGCTTTTTGGTTGCACACCCTGTGAACAGCCATGTCCCACCTCCCCAGCTCTGTCAGGATCCTCCTCCCTTTGTTGCCAGGAAGGAATTGCTCCAGCGCTGGCTCTGCATGAAACAGCGATTTCTTGTTTAATTAATGAATTATTTGATATAATTTTTAGCTTCTGCACCTGCCTAGTTCTCTGCTCAGCACACATGTACTGCAATGTCAGGGCTATGGGTCCTCTCATGTACCAAAGCTGCCAATCAGATAGAGAAACCCCCACACAGATGGTGCCCGAGGCTGCTTTGGAGGTGCTGAAAGAAAGACTGAGAGAAAAAGAAACCAAAAGGAATGAGTATGGAAAACTAATGGGCAAAAGCAGGGGGGAAGGGAAAAAGCCAACAGATGCCTGGATGTGATGCTCTACACCCCGCTGCGACGGGAGCTCTCCTCTCCGTGGGAACACTCCTCTCCAGCAGCTCCTGATGGCCCAGTATGGGTCATTCCTCTGCTTAAATCAGAAATAAAATACTGAGAAACACATCTGCCATCCCCACAATTCCATCGCAAAAACACCTGCTGGACTGTGGCTGAAAGGGACAAACCTGACAGAGGACATGTCTGTCCTGTGGTCAGCAGTGTGACCATGGGAAGGGACACTGCCTAAGCTGACACCTGATGAGCTACAAACTCCTGAATTTTCAGTGGAGTCTGCTGCCAGGATGCCAGCATCCTCACAGCCCTGTACATCTCCACATCCCCACAAACCTCGGAGAGCTGGGCAGCTTTGCTATGGAAAGAGGAGCTGACGAGCTGGGATGGCTGGATCCAAACCAGAGACCCAGTGACTCCCAAATGTGCTTTCTGAGGAGCTGGGCGAGTGATAATGAGTGCTGACAACATTTCAGTGTCAGCTCACATCCAGATTCTCACTTACAGCCTCAAAGGACCCCCAACGCAGAATTTAAGCTGAACCAGAAATTGCCAAAGTTGTAAATTCCTCCCCAGGCTCCTAAAGGCATTTAAACTGATACTTGCAGAGCTGTCTCAGTCTTCCCTCACACAGTAACAAGTTTTTTCCATGACAGAGGTTCTCTGAGCATGCTGGTCACTGCCAACAGACACAGCCCCACAACTCAGATCATCACAGACTGATTTGGGTTGGGAGGGACCTGAAAGATCCTCTCATTCCACTGCCTGCCATGGGCAGGGACACCTCCCACTAGATCAGGTGCAACTCATATCACTCCACTGCTACACAGGTGCCATCACAAATCATCCTGTACTTCCTGAACAAGACTTCGGGCATGGCTGTGGGAGCATCCTTGCAGCTGGCTGCTTCTTATCCCCCTGATTCTGAGAGTTCTGACCAGGCTGCAGCCACTTGTGGACAGCACCTCACAGGTGCTGAAGTGATGGGAAGTCAGAGGCAATGTTGCATTCTTGGCAGAGTTCTATATTTCAGAATTTTCAGTAACTCCACAAGATTCATGAAGTAGAAACAAAAACCAAGTGTGTTGCTGAGTGGAGAGGGATTGAGGGACACAAGGATTCACAGCTTGTAAAGCTGATGGTGCCTGTAACCATGAATAACCTCAGCTTTGCTTTGGGTTTGAATCCATCCCCAGAGGGCATGGTTTTCCCACTGTCAGGTGCCTGACTGGATGTTAGCCCAGGTGTGTGTGAAGGTGTTCCCTGAGCCACACTTGCTCCCCGTGGCAAGATCCCCACATCTGCAGCTCCAGGTGCAGCTCAGCACAGGAGCCAAACAAATCACGAGTAATGTTGTCACTCCAAATTGCAATAGCAGAAGGAAGGGGGGAACACCCCAATCCCACACCAACTGCAGCGTTTTGCTTTCCTAACTCAAACCAGCTCAAACTGTCCACCCTCGGGCAGGGAAGGGAGTCCAGGACATCTCATTCCTTCTTCACACAGGGGTTGTCAAGTTGGCAGAGAAATACTAACACTTCTCTAAACTTCCTAAATGTCAAGAAAATATTTACAGGGCCCACTTGTGCTGAGCTGAGCCGCCAGCCCCAAGGACAGACCCGCACCCTCACCCGGTGCTGCCTGGCACGCTCAGGGTAATCCGTTTTATTAAACATTTGTGGTTTTCCTGCTGAAAACCCCAGTGGAAGATTAATGCCAAAAAAGTGACTCTGAGGCTGAAACTGTCAGGGAGCCAGGACACAGGGAAGGACGGAGCCTTCCTGTCTATTGCTTCCCTAGTGTTTTACAGCCAGAGAGATCAGCCCCAGCCTGGCCAGGACTGCAGCAGGGTTAGGGGGGATCTGGGCTAATGCTGACCATGTTCTGGGGACACAAGAAAACTTCAGGCTCTCACTTGTGAACATTTCACCAGCAAATAAATTAATATAATACCTTTTCCCATGAATGCTGGTTTTTTTTGCTTTAAAACAGGATCACCATGGTGCCCAAATTTCTTCAGGCTGCAGTCACAGCTTTGCAATGCCAGCAGCTGCTGAAATCCTGTGCTAGGCATGGAAATTCGCTGGGCCCAGAGCTCAGCTGCTGGGGGCTCCCAGCAGGGCTGTGGTGCAGGCAGGGCTGGCAGCAGCAGCCGTGCCACGTCCTGGCCGGACGCTGCCCCGGCCTGGCCTGCGCGTGGGCGGCAGCGCCTCGCCCAGCACCAGCCCTCAGTTATTTCCAGCTTCAACTATTACACGTTAATGAAGGTTTTCTAATGAGCTGTTTAAACAGTAATTAGAGGCCAGCACTGAAGAGGGAGATAAGTCTTGTGAGTATCTTGCCCGGCAAGAAAGGACTTGATAAGAAAGAAGTGAATGATTTTCTTCTGGGATCAATTCCAACGAGCAATTATCCCCTTGATACCAGGCTGTTTAATCAGGAGCAGACTGAAAAAACACTTGACAGTGGCAGGCAATGAATGGACCACTTTCCCAGCATTTTCCAAGGGAAGGCTGGAGGCTTTATGCCAGTACCTGAGATAGGAGATGATCCAGATAGTGCTGAAAGCTCATTTGATTTACATAAAATAATCATCAATGTTTCTTTTTTAAAAGCTTCACATAGACGGAAGAATAATCAGCTTTGTTTCCTGATGGGTTCCCATTGCAGCTGCTCAAGGGATCTAGGTGTTATTTAATTTCGGGTGCTGGGCTCCAGTGACTGAAATGCTGACCAGGAGCTTGGCCTGTCCTGGCTGTGTTGGGCAGGATGATGGGGTTTGGCTTGAGTGGTTCTCCCTCGGCAATTACAGCAAACAGATGAGCTGAGCAGTGACAATGGTGCAGCTCAAGATGACTCACAGTCTTGGCTGAAAACTGCCTGGTTATCCTCTGATGTTGTCGGAGAGTTAAGTAAGCTTGAGCATTTTAATAGGCTTATTTTCTCACCATTCTACTGTCTCAGGTGATCCTTTGTGTTGCAACACAAAATACAGTATCATGGGATTATTAAAAAAAAAGAAAGGGCCATGCTCAAACCATCATTTTCTTCTGTCACCCTCTGCCAGTGCCAGTATCTGTAGGGATGCTGGCACAGGGTGCACATAGCAAATGATGCAAAAGGGTTTGGCAAAGGGCAGAACTAACAGCCAGCAGGGATTCTTTTAAGGCTGGAGCAATTACTCACTCCCTGTAGCCAGGAGAGATAAGTGTGCAGCAGGGCACAGGGACTGAGCCTGATGGCCACACGGGCACGGGGAGCACAGCCAGGACACCTCAAGGGTGCAGCCCTGGCAGTAGGAGCACGTGGCCCTTCAATAACTGGTAAAGGCAAAAGAAACCCTGCAAACCTGTGCTCTGCCCAGGCACACCCTGGGGACAGATCCCACTTCTGAGAAGCCCTGAGCATGGGGTGGAAGGGACTGTGTTACCCAAGCTGGGCTTTGCTCCCACACTGCCTTGTTCCCAAGTCCTGACAGGAACTGAGGTGGAATTTTTTTTCCACCAGGACAAGGTGTGGAAAACTGTTTTCTGGGGGATTTAGAGCCTTCTAATTTGCAGACTGGCTTCACTCGTGGCACTTTGCACCTTGACTCCTGATGCTCTTGGCTCAGCTCCAGTCTCTCCTCCCCTATCAGGGAACAGCAGGAATAGCCCCTGGCAGCCAGCCCCCCTCCACAGCCCCCCACTCCACGGTCTCCTCCTGTATGACAGTGTCTTCATTTTCTTCATCTGCCTGCAGATTTCCCTGCAGCTCCCATCTGTCTGTTTGGGACCAGAACTGGTCTCTTTAATCACACAGGGATAAACCAGAGCAAAGACCCTCCCAGCCCAGGGGAGGGCTGGGAAGGACACTCACTGAGCACTGATGCTCAGGGTACAGCTTCATCATACAGCAGAGCCAGCCTCAAAGCTCCCTGCTGCCAAGGAGGGACATTTCAGGAGCTCCACCTTCCCTGAACCCAGCCCCAGTGCTTGCTCACATCCTTGGACTGATCCTGGCACAACCTCCGATCCCACAGGAGCCATTCCCCTTGCAAACATGGAAATATTCCCCCTTTTTCTGGTGTTGCAGAGCACTGAAGCAGCTCCCTGGCTGGTCAGAGGAGCCTCCGGAGAGCACGGGCTCAGCAGAGCACACCTGGGAGAGCTGAGGTGGAGCAGCAGCAATGAGTTAAAGTGAGTCAGGTAATCCCATGAGATCACATCCTGCGAGACGGAAAGGATAGCAGGGCACGGGAGAATGAATCCTCCCCAGCCTTCAAGAACAAACACGCTCAGCATATCAGGGGACACAGAGGCCACGTCACAACACCCCACAGCAAAAGCAGGGCCTCTGCCTCATGTTTGGTTCCTGCACCATCATCCCACAACAGGCTTCGGATGCAGCCATGCATCACCCAGGAACAGCAGCACTGCTTCCCCTCCTCTCCTCCCTCTGCCCACTTCAGGGACTCCAGGGCTGACTCGTGCTCCAGAGCCTTTCGTGTTTCTGAATTTGTTGGACTCTGGGTGACTGTCATCTCCAGACTGTCACATCCATCACAGACTGTCATCTCCACACCAGAGCAGAAATCCACCCGCACATCCCACTGTGCATCACTCCCTGACTCCCTCATTTCATTACATTCCTTGCTTTCCTTTTCTGAAGGGGACTCCTGTTCTTTGTGTGCAATTTCCCCCAACTCCTTTGTTTTGATGATTTCCAATTACAGGTAATCATCAAATTTCATTAGCAATTTGTATGTTTTGTGCCAAGACCATTAAAAATGTCAAACAAGGCCAATTTTTGAGAATCCCATCTAACACAGTCCTCACAGCCCAGCTGTGACAAATTAAATTCATCTCCCAATGTATTTAATAGTCTGTTTTACTGCAGACCAGACAACTTAGATGTATCCTGTCTACTTTGTCGAGAAGTTCAGGTTTTTTATCTACTCTGGCATCATTTACTTTCAGAAAATCTGTATCTCATCTTATTAATTTTCCATGTTCTTAATTCTCTATTTTAATCTTTATTCTGAAGCTTTGCATACTCACTGATTCAGACTAACAGACACCTACCTGCCAAGAACACCTTCTCTCTCCCAAATCCACAGGCCTTGTTTGCTGTTCTCCAGCAAAATGACCCAACCCCCGAGCTTTGACAGATTTATTACAAACCCTTCTTCCATGACTTCAGCTTTGTGCAAGCTCTTTCTCATTCCTGGAGGAGAAGCTAGCTGTTCCTACCTGTTTCCATGCTCAAAGCTCCTTGCCTGCTGATTCCTTGTTGGTTGTGGCACTTCCCATTCCCAGGCGCTTGTCACCCTCCTCTCTCCCCTTTGGCCAGTGCCACCAAAAACACGGGGAAAGTTTTCATGTTGGTTTTTTTGGAACTATAACATAGATTATCCTACGTCTCTGTCCCATCCTCAGCACATACTAGCCCCACTTCTCCTTTCCTGCTTCCCCTTTCATTTACATGTCTGGACAGTTTCCAAGAGTTGTGCAACCCATCCTTTGCTATTTCCTTCAGTAACCTTGTCCAGGTTGGATTTTGCCATACTTTCAGACTTGCCTGCTTCACAAAAATTGCAAGAATTCCTTTTTGTACTGTTTCTTTCTCTGTTGCCTGTGGACTCACAGACCTCCTTCAGCAGCATCTTCTCTTCCCAGCCACTGTCCCTGGAGCCCATTCCTTGTCCCTGCAGACCAGCATGGGAAGCAGGCAGGGCTTGCTGTCAGCAGCAGGGAGCTGCTGGTGACTCACAGCCTTCTTGGCTGCAAGGCCATGGCCATCCTGTTTGTGTGGAGCCAGGGGAGTGGGAGCCTTTGCAGGAGAGGTTTAATCCCACCTCGGAGCTGGCAGGTGGGCAGAGATGTCCTGCCAGCGGGAACAGTGAGCCTCAAAACCTGCTCCAAGTGCCCCATCCCACACCTGGCTATCAGAGGAGCTACTGGGTGGGTGCTTGTGTCCACCCTGTGCAGCTCCAGGGGCCAGGGCAGATTCCTGGAATCTCATAGAACTTGATAACCATCACTATTATTTTTAGTTCTTTCCTTTCAGCCTCTCTCCAAAGCAGGCTGAGGCTGTGCAAGCTGTGCAGCATGGAGTGCCTGCAGTGCAAACCCACAAATATCCACAAAATTGGAGGAAAGAGGTAGGCGGGAGGAGGGAAACCCTAGGAACTTGCCCTGGGAAACAGCTCTGTGCCAGATTTCCTCGCTGCAGGAAGAGTGCCCCGGTCACCACCAAAGACTTTCCAAGCCTGCCAGAGGGTCCTGCCCACACCCTGGCTCGTGGATGTCCTGGGTCTCCCCAGGCACGGAACAAATCCCCTGGGAGCAGGACTCCAAACCTGCACTTCTGCACAAAGTCACTCCTCTGGAGCGCCTTTCCTGCACAGTTCTCCCCTCCGGCGGGAGGAGACACAGGAGCCTCAGTTGGTTGCATGCTCCAGCCACAGGCTCCTGGTGCACCAGGCTCAGGGTTTTGCTACCTGAGGAGGCTTTTACCAGAGAGGAGCAAATGAAAGTGGTTCAAAAGAGGACTAGAAACATTGCAGCTCTTGGAACAGCTCCAGCCTTGGCTGGGAAGTTGAGACATGCCTTGGAGGGGATGAGAGTCCCCTTGGAAGATAATCAGAGATTTCGAGTCTCTCCTGCTTCCTCCTGTTTACAAAGTCAGGGAAACCAGAAAGTTGGTTCTCCACGCCCACCCCACACAACAGCCTCTGCTCGTGGCAGGACTGAGGAACACCTTGATGGTAGTCTCCAGATGGCCCTTGGAAACAACTGTGGGGGAAGCATGGCTGGGCTGCAGGGGAGTTTCCAAAGCCCTACTCTGGCCAAGAGCAGGACAGTGAGGTACAGTGCTGGAGAGATCTTCCTTCCTAAGGGCTTGTCCCCACCACAGGGCAACATCCCATGGGCATGCAGGATACTACTGGGGCAATGGAGCCCTTGGAGCATGAGGAAAGACCACTCTGACATCTTCTGCTCAGCCAGAGTTGCCCATGGTGTGCTCAGAGATGGCTCGTGGGTGGGCAACTGCCTGGTGCACTCCCCCCTCAGCCTCACAGTGACCTGCCCATGTCTGCGACCTCTCCGAGTCCCCACAGTGCTCTAGGGACACAGCCACACTGGCTGGAAGGGCCCATCCAGAGCAACAAGTCCCATAGCCATGAACCACTAGCTGCGCATCCCGGCTGTTCTGCATGGCTGCACTACAGTTCAAAGAATCACAGAATATCCTGAGCTGGAAGGGACTCACCAGGATCATCCAGTGCAGCTCCTGGCCCTGTCCAGATCCCCCAACAACCCCACCCTGGGCATCCCTGGCAGTGCTGTCCAAAGGCTCCTGGAGCTCTGGCAGCCTCGGGGCCGTGCCCATTCCCTGGGGAGCCTGGGCAGTGCCAGCACCCTCTGGGGGAAGAAACTTTCCCTGGTCTCCAGCCTAACGCCCCCCTGACACAGCCCCAGCTGTTCCCCCAGGTCTGAAGCTGCAGACCCTGGTGAGGTCCCCTCTCAGAATCCCCCTTTCCTCTCTGAACAAGCCAAGTGATCCCAGCTGCCTCTCGCATGGCTTCCCCTGTGGTCCTGCAACAGGCAAACTGCACTGGAGGGATATTCCCGAGGGACAGAATTTAACAGCCAGAGTTAATAGCTCCATGCATGCCTGAGGGACATTCCTCCCTCTCCATACTACCCTTCACTTTCCCTTCACTACCTTTACTGAATAAGAAACCCCAAACATGTCTCACAATCTCAGGCTCCTGCAGCTCCTGGCAAATGGAGTAAATCTAATGTAGAACTTCCACACCCAGCAGCAGAGGAATTAAACACCAGTGGGATGCAGGTGGCTGTGCCTGCTCTGTGCTTCATGACCAGAGCAACACCCTTCTTTGCAAAATGCTGGGGGATCCCAGTAAGAGCTCTTGGGTGGAGAAATCCAAGCAAAACTCCCAGAGCAGCTTAGGGACCTGGGATGCTTGCACAGAGGCTGCTCCCTAGTGACATTTCCTCCTGGTTTGAACCTCACACTGTGTTGCCACAGGCCTCCAGCCGGGGAATAATTAGCATTGACTCCATGACTGCAGAAGGCTGATCAATTGCTTTATTATATCATCTTACACTATATTTTACTTTCCTTATATTACACTCTATTACACTAACAAGAACTATCACTAACTAGTAAAACTCCTGACCCACTCCTGAGAGTCCCAACACACACGTGGATCCAATTGGTTGATGAATCCAAAACACCCTCACCAGAATCCAATCCAGCAATCACCTTGGGTAAACAATCTCCATACTACATTCTACATGAACACAAACACAAGAGCAGTAAATGAGATAAGAATTGTTTTGATTCTCTTTTCTCTACTTCTCTCACAGCTTCTCTCAGGAAAAATCCTGAGAACACTAAGTCTCTCTCTGTTCAAAAAACATGTAAATACCACAACACTGCATTTTGTAGGCAGCAAAATCCCTCCATTCACAAAGTCCCAAGGCCTTTGGGCTATGTCCATGTTGGACAGAAAAACAGAATCAGATTCCTCAGGAGAAGTCAGACACAAGCTCAGGGAATAACTGGAGTCTGATGATATATTATAGTCATGGTGATGTTTACATAAAGCAGTAAAGGTCACACACTGACTAAATAACTTGGTCTGAGGGCAGCCAAGAGACACACACAGCCTCCCTGGCACCTTACAGGGCCCAGAGCCATTGCTTTAACTTCACAGGCTTCAGTTTCCCTGTTTCTACTGGCAGCTATAGGAACCTGGTTATCTTCCAGAGGCATGGAGAGACATCATTACCAGTGGCAAGAAAGTGGCTTCAGAGCCTCCAAGGGCTTGAGCAACACCAGAGGTTACTGCACGCAGCCTGAGCTATACTAGCCAGCCAAGCACTCAGCCAAGAGGGAAAGTTCAGTCCCTGCTGCCAGCACTTGGCAGACTGAGGGAGCACTGGCTGAGGCTGTTCAGCCCAGCTGTGCTGCCTTGGACCTCCCCCAGCTCCCACAAACACAACTGTGAAAGGAGGGAGAGAGGCTTCAAGTGCAGCAGATTCCCCTGGCACTGCTGTGGGAGGCTTCCAGCTCTCTTCACTGCTCCTATCAAGAACTCTTTTTCAGCCAGAAGGCTCTTCCAGCACCAGTGCACAGAGACAGAGATCCATGGCAAGGCAGGAACACGAGCATGCAGGCTGGAAAAGGCTTGGACACTCATTTTCCCATCAAAGGAAGCACAACATCCTCCCTTTACCCAGAGATGCAGATACACAGTCAGGTTGCTCCCCTAAATCCCAGGCTGCCCTGTGTCTGTCCCGTTCCCAGGCGGTGCTGTGCTCTCCGAGGGGTGAGTAAGGACTCAGACATGCAAATCCATAGGCAAGTATGTGCGTGTTGCAACACAGAGGAGGCTGCTCAGCCCAGGGACTTGGCTCCTCCTGTGAACAGCATCAGGGAACAGGCTCTTGAAAAACCTAAGTCTCCAAATATTTTATTTTGATCCACGAGCCTGGCAAGATCTTCTGTGAACATCCACTTGGTTGGGACTACATGGGCCTTGGAGGAAGAAGGGGGAGTGGTAGGAAGTCAGAGAGAGACTTGAGCTTGGGCTTGGGTTTGGGAGGACTTTCACTCTTTCTAAATAAACACAGAAGCCTTGATGTTTAAGGACAACAAGGTTTTCTACTTGTGGTTCTTGGTTTGTGTGTTTGAGCAAAGGTTTCTTGGACATCTGCCAGCCGGACTGAAGAACTGGGGATCAGTTACAAGGTGAATGCATCCCACTCGGCACAGATCAGAGCAGGGCAAGAGGCACCAGCTGGTAAGATGGGATGGAGCAAGACACATCCAATTTTGGCTACAAAACTTCAGAGAACGATAAAATGCCCCATCTCTGGAATTGTTCAAGGCCAGGTTGGATGGGGCTTGGAGGAACCTGGGATAGTGGAAGATGTCCCTGCCCATGGCAGGGGGGGGAATGAGATGAGCTTTAAAGTCCCTTGCAAAGCAAACAAGTCTGTAATTCTGTGATTCTTTGAGTGATAACTGGAGAGACATTGCTCAGCTCAGCACCCAGAACATTACCTGTGTGGGACATGGATTCAAGACAGGCTTGTTTGCTCAAGTGCCAGTCTGTGCATGACACTGGTGGCTGGTTGGTGACTATTGGGACAGCCCCTGGTACCTGCAGTGCCCTGGAATAACTCTGCTGAGCAGAGCACCTTTGGATCCAGACTGTCAGCACAGGCACACAAAAATGGGAACTGGCATCCAGGGGTTGGATGAATGGGATGTAAGAAAAGGGGAAGCAGCAGGCCAGAGTCTCTTTCCAGGGAAAATCCAGAAAAGTCCATGGATATAAAGAGCTGAGAAGAGCTGAGACAGTGGGAACATGAAATCTGCCAACTGTCCTTCTGCCCTGAGGTATGAATTCCAAAGGAGGTCCCAGTGGGAATGAGAAGTGAGCTCACGCCAGGGTAACAACGACTGCCACCCGTCTGCGTGGCTGCAGCGGCCACATTACAAACCAGTGAAGTCACAGCTCCAGAGAGACACAGAATTGAGCCTGTGACATGGAAAATGCTGCCACTGGGATCCCAGTACCCTCCAGTTGGGTGCATTTTGTGATTATTGACCTCACAGCGGGAAGCCCAGGCTGAGGAAATAAGCTCGTTTATTCCATGTCTCCATAAGAAATGCTGGTTACTTCTGCTGAATTAGGCTGCTTTCTTTCCTGCCCAGAGTAGAGTGAAGCCCAGAAACATGTCCAGAGTCCAAGCCTCAGCTATGGCTCCATGGAATGGATTATTTATTTCTGTAGCTGAACACTAGATACATCACTGATACAGAGACATTTGGATGAGCCTCAAATCCTCTCTCTTTATTCTTCTTTCCTCACTTTTTTTAGGTGTACAGGACAGCAGCAATAGGTGAATGATTTCATTACTTGGGAAACCCTCTTGGCAGACACACTCAGCAGGGTGGACTCAAGTGACCTCTCTTTCCTTACTCTATTTTGGACATTTCTGTAGCTGTCTCATATATGGAAGAAAAATCTTTGTTTTCCTGTCAGCCTTGGAGTTTGTACATTTGCATCCTCCCAAATCCAAGGAGAAGCAAGGAAAAGCTTGAAGAGGTAAGGGGATGGACAGTGATTCCACAGTAGCACGACCACACCATCATCTCTCCAGCTAAACCTTCCATCTCAGGCTGCTCAGCTGCTTCTGCTCACAAGAACCTCTGGGGACAAGGTCTTGTTTTCCCTGCCTGGTCACCTGTAGGATAGCCACATCCTGTATAATGACTCAGCTCTGAGTTGTTCAAAATGATGTTTCCCTATCCGACCCCACCAAGGTTTCATAGAAGCACAGTCTGGTTTGGGTTAGAAGGGACCATCCCATTCCATGCCCTGCTGTGGGCAGGGACACCTTCCATTATCTCACGTTCCTCCAAACCCTGTCCAACCTGACCCTTGGACACTTCCAGGGATGGGACAGCCACAGCTTCTCTCAGCAACCTGTGGCAGGGTCTCACCACCCTTACAGGGAAGGATTTCTTCCTCATGTTCCTTTCAGTCATTCCAGGAAGCCCCAGGCCATGCTCAAACCAGACTCTGGTTCAAAGGAGAAAGGTGAAAGTATAGATATCAGAACTTTAGCTGTCAAGATCTCCAGCCATGCTGGGACTTGATGGCAGTGTCCATCATAGCAGCTCTCCCTGTCCCTGCCTCTGTCCCTATCCCAGTGGATGCGTCTGTTGCTGCTTTAATGGGGATCACGACTTTCAGTTAATACGCTTGGGATTTTGTGGAGTTGGGCATTCAAACCTCACAAAGCTCCAAAGCACTTCAAATCCCTGATCCAGGTGAGTTGCTGGAAATGCCCATGGGAGGCAGCACTGCAGCCGTGCTGTGCTGGGAGAAGGGTCGGGGCGGTGCTGCTGCAGGCCTGGCAGTGAGTGCTGTCCCTGGCAGGAAGCCGTTTGTCTGCAGGCAAGGAAACAAGGAGGTTTTGGAGACGGCAATCCCATGCAGCTTCTCACTGCTTTTCCCAGCTACTGATCCAAGAGCGCCTGTGTTTACTTCCAGCCTTCCTCTCTGCTCCGCTGCCAAGCAGCCTCACTGACCGGACACAAAGTGCTCCACCAGGAAACACACTGGGCTGGATCAGATAAAAAGGCCATTGCACAGAGACACTCTGGTGGCATTAACCCTACTCCACCTGGTCCCAGGACTGTGGCAGCACAGCCAGCCCTGCTTATTGCCCGGTCTCTGCTCCCACAATAGAAGTTGTTGTCCCTGGGGCTGATTCCAGCTGCTGTCACACTCCTCAGTGTGACAGCAGCTGGAATCCTGCTCGTGTGGCACTAAGATGCTTGCAGGGAGGAAGTGTGGGCCTGCCACGTGTGCTGTGGCTCTTGGTTCAGGCTCATGTGCCAGCTGCAGTGCCTCTTTCACAGCAGGGTGACAGGGGGACATGGGAGACAGTGCTGTGCCCGTGGGAACCGCAGTGCAGCCAGACCAACTTCACCAGGGTCTTTGGTCACTGGTCTGAGAATGCTTTCAAGGAGCAAATGAGGTGGGGCTGCCCCATGGGTCACGGTGGCTCACGAGAAACAGGCCATGGATTGATGGGCTCTGGCTCATCAGCTCCTCTGCCAAAAGCAGGGGCAGTGCTGCCTCCTTGGGCTGTCTGGGCATGGGGCACACCGGGCATGGCTGCAGGCACCCACTGCCAGGACCTTCCCCCAAAGGCATCACCCTCAGGGGCACCAGGAGAGGAAGCAGGCTCAGAGCACCAGGACTGCTTCTGGCACAGCTTCTCCTCTCAACCTGACTGTGTCCTGTCCCCATTTTCTGACTCCAAAGCCATCACTCCCTCAGGCCCATGTGCACTCTGCAGCACAGAGTGTCCATGAGGGCACCACCACCTGTGGGATCTTGGACTCCACTTGGCTGGAGAGGGGAGGCAGGGAAGCAAATAGCAATTCAAGAAAAAATGCATGTAACTGTCAGAAAATGTTTCTTCTGCAATTCTCTGCAGAAGATCATAGGAGCATGGGATCATTAAAGTTGGAAAAGCCTCCAGAGATCATGAGTCCAACCACTAACCCAGCACTGCCAAGACCCATGTGCCCACGTGCCACATCCACATATTTTTTAAACACTTCCAGGCATGTTGGATCCACCCCCTGCCCTGGGCAGCCTGTTCCAATGCCTGACCATTCTTTCTGTGGAGAAACTTTTCCTAGTATCTGATCTAAACCTCCCCTGGTTCAACTTGAGGTGTTTCCTCTTGTCCCATTGCCTGCTACTTGGGGGAAGACACTGATTCCATTTGGCTACAACTTCCTGTCAGGGAGTTGTAGAGAGGCAGGTGAGAAATAACCCCGTGAGTAAGGTTACACTGAAGTGACAGTCTAGTAGAGCTTGGAAAGAAATCTCTGAGCAATCCCTTCTCCCCACCTAATTCACCATCTTTATTTAGTTATACCAAATGTTCCAGTATAATATATATGATATGTATGTATTTTTTATATATATGTATACTCCCTTGACCCACAATTATCGTGTCTCCTTTTCCTTGCTGAGGCCTTCTTCTCCCTGGTCCCAGCATGGTGGTGATCAGAAGGCAAATGGAGGGGAGAGAACCTCTGCTCTTCCTCAGCTCCATTCCCAAACCAAACTCCATCTGCAGTGAGAAACTCCAATGTTTCCATTATGCAAGAAAGCAAACCTGAATCCCCAGCAAAGAATTTGGTGGAGTCACAGCTGGCTGAGAAGGGAGTGACAGGCAGCCACCAATAACTCATTCTGGCTGTGTCTGCCCACGTTCAGATGCGCTTTGCCTTCCCTGTGTTTCAAGCAGGATAAAGGGTATTTTCCAGTGCTCTCCCATCACACAGGGCCCTATTGCTGTACTGACTGGCTGAGGCAGCAGTTCACCACAGCCTGCTCTTAACTGCTGCAAGGACCAAGCATTGCATTAAACCAATGCATCCAAAACACAAATACTGCCCGGGCTTGAGCACTAGAGCAGGACAAGGGCCATCGCCAGCATTTGGTTGCCAAAATCAAGGGCTGAACTGCAGCCCCAGTCACCCCTCCTGTCTCCTTGGCTTAAAGCAAGTTGTACTCAGGCTCTGCAGATTCACCCCATCCCAGTGAGCAGCAGAATTACTGATGTGGCAGAACTTCTGCACACCAACACCTGTCTGGGCAGAGGTAGGAAGCTCCCTTTTCTTGAAGAATATGTGAAAAAAAATCTATTTAACAGCTTTGCCGTACTTTAGTCTGACTGCTAGTCCTGCTCTGCTAATCCCTCCCAGTGCTCCTGCACACCAGCCTGGGTCTGCAGGGAAGGGATCCTGTGTTGACATCCGTGTTATTGTGTCTTGCTTGGTCTCACGCTCACTGGCTTGGGACCAGCAGCAGAAGGACGTAACCTTGAGCTGGGCTGGACCCTGCCGTTCCCAGCCACTGAAGTGGGAGCGGAGCTGGAGCAGGAAAAACAAGGAGGCAGCTTTTCCCTTTCTTTGGGTGGCGATCCCCTGGCAGCACACACATTCCTGACTCGGTGCCAGGGTGGACAGTGGGCAGCCCCAGGGGAGCCAGCGCTGGGTCCTGAAGGCTCCGCTGCGGCCGGGAGGAAACTGCAGCTGCCTGCGAAGGGCGACACGAGGCTCTGACTCAGCCGGCCAGCGCAGCACACACGGACCCAGCCACGGACACGGCCTCACAGAACCAGCCCTGGAGTCCATAAGGAGCTGCATCAGGAACAGCTCAGCACCAGGTCTGCTCCGGGGTTGCAGCTTTGCATTTCTCCCAGTCCCCAACCTGCTCTGAGGCTGAGGCTGCAGCTCCAGCTGCAGGGACCAAAGCGTCCAGCCCACACCTCACAGATGTACATTTCCTCTCCAAGCTCTCTCCAAGCCATCCTGCTTGTTGCCCCACAATGCCCCTCCCCATCACCCTCACAACTGAGGGATGGTGGGAAGTTATGGGGACACAGAATCATGGAATCATCACGGAAGAAACATCTGAGATCATCAAGTCCAACTGTTCCCCCAGCACAGCCAAGCCCACTAACTGAAACTGCCACATCCACCCTGGACGGTGACTCCACCAGTAACTCGGAGCAGCCTATTCCAGGGCTTGACAGCTCTTTTCATGAAGAATTTTTTTTTCTCAATACTGGTCAGGGGATGCTCTGGGAACAAGTATCTGGCCTCAAATGGGGCAGGAGTTCTTTGAGAATCAAAAAAAGCAATGTCGAGGCCACACATGATTTACAAAAACTGTAGCAAGGTCTGCTAGGGTTTAAGGTCTGTAATGGCTCTGCTGCAGCAAGACCATCTTTGGCCATATTGACCGTCTTCTTGACCATATTCTCTGTAATTCTTGGGCAGTGGTTTTAAACTGAAGGGGGGCTGATTTAGATTACTTATAAAGAAGTTTTTACAATGAGGGTGGTGAGGTCCTGGCACAGGCTGGACAAAGAAGCTGTGGCTGCTCCATCCCTAGAATTGTCCAAGACCAGGTTGGATCGGACTTGGAGCAACATGGTCTAGTGCCTGTGTATTGGTATGTCCAATATTCTCGACGGAGTCTTGCCTGAGCTTTGTCCTTCTGCTAAGCCCAATGGCGGCCACTGGGGTGTTTTTCCCCCCAGAGACGCCTTTGGGTTACCCAGGGACGGCAAATGGTGTATTCCCAGCGGAGGGACTTTTGGCAAAGGTGGAGAAAGGAGTGAGTTCCGATGGAAGATTTCATTCAGGTTTTATTCCGCTGACAAGCTCCTGAACATGGCAGGCTTCCACACAGAACTAAACTACACGTGGCCGGGGCGTCCCTTTATCCCCGAGGGCAGGGGGAGGGGCAGGGACAGGTAGCTACCAACCAGGTGAGAGGGGAGGGGTCCCAGGGGAAAAAGACACCTGAATTTACCAATCCCGCAGGGGGCAGGGGGTATCTTTCAAATCTACCAATCATTCGACGCCCTGGGACTGGGGGCAGGGGGACAGGGGAGGAGAGGTCAGGAGAGGGGAGGGGACAGGACAGGGACACACTGCTACACCTGTGGAAGGAGAGTTGGAACAAGATGACTTTAAACCTTCCAACACAAACCAGTCTGGGATTTGATGATTCTCAAGACAGGAGGTACAACCTGCTCCTGAGCAGGCACAGCATCTACGTACCATGCTCCAGAGATAGATCGGCAAGAAACTGTACAATATTCCACCCATTTTTTACAGGATTGGCTTCACAGAGATGGTCCTGACTGGCTTCAGGTCAGGCGTGCCCAGCTCTGCTGGCTGAGGTCAGGGAAGCAGCAAACATCATCCATTCCTCACTTGGTACTAAGGCACAAGGCAGGGAGCCTAGGCAGGACTGGGACCATGGGCAGGACAAGGACCCTGAGCAGGGCAGGGACCCAGGGCAGGACCAGGACCCAGGGCAGAACAGGGACCCTGGGCAGGGCAGGGATCCTGGGCAAGCTTTGTCTCCTGGCTCAGGGCTGCCCCTGGAAAATCTGCCCGCTTCACTTGGCTCAGCTCGGCTCCGCTCACCCGCTGGCACAGAAGGGCTTGGGAATGGGGACACAGGGTCCTGGCAGCAGCAATCAGGGAAGGAAGCACCAGGCTTGGGACACTTGCGGATGAGACAGGAAGGGATTACACATATCCCACTGCTCCAAACATGTGTCCCCCTTGAACAAAGCCATTCCTGCCTCTGTGTGCAGCCGGGGCTGGGAACGGGCTCCCAGCTGCTCTGGGAACACTGTGGATCACTTTCCCACTGTCAGCACCTGCTTAGAGGTTAGTTCCTACGACCTTCAGGGTAACGCTGTATCACGGTTTTACTGCCCTGAGAAAGAGATGGGAATGATAAACCAGGGCGAAGCTGAGGAGCCCCGTCCCTCCCCCCCCGATCCCTCCAGCCCCAGCAGACGCGCGGCCTCTCCGGGCACCCGGGCCTGCCTCGCGAGCCGAGTCCCCGGAGGGCAGCCTGCGTGCACTCTCTCCCACCAAACTGCAGACCAGGCAGGAATAATATGGACACATATTTTTAGCAGCAGCAAATTATTTCTCTTACAGAAGGAATATTTCCATGCTGGGCTTTTTCCCTTCCCTTATCACAGATTGTATATTTAGAGCGTGAGAACTCTACCTCGCACAAACAGCCGCTGCCAAGCCCTGTGCTCAGGCAGGGAGACACTGCTGGCCTCTCAGACCTGCCCCTTTTTGGGACCAAACCCCCCATCTTCGCTCAACAAGCGGGACCTGCCAAAGGGAGAGCTGAGTTTGGGATATTGTGTGAAAAGAAGGGGAAAAGGCACTCCAGAGAGTTATCAATCAGCACGTTTGTGAAGTCATGGCTGCAGAGCTGTAGGAAACACGGGGTAGACTGTGAGCCCTGACACAGCCACCAGCAGCAGCTCAGGCTTCACCACTTCCCCTCTGACTGCAGGTGCATGAGGGATCCCGAGGGAAAGCTGGAACAGTTGGGGACATCCCCAGGGCCATCTGGCTGCTAAAACACACTGCACTTGCCAGCAGAGTGTCTCACCCAAAGAGTGGCTTTACAGCCTGCCCCGCACAGACCCTGTGAATGAAAGGCCATGGGTGCTCAAAGCCCCTTCCTACTGTGGATGCACGTGCCGGGTTAAATGGAGTGGGGTGACAAACCACAGCACCCTCTGCCTTCCCATCCCTCTGGCATGCTGGAGGCTGGGTAGCCCTGCCCTCCTGCTTGCCTCTCTACCTGCTTCCCTTCTGCTTCCCTTCTGCTTCCCTGCCCACTTCCCTGCCTGCCTGGCCCTGCTGGGAGGTGCTCTCCGGCAAGGAAGGCACAGCCAGCTGGCAGCCCTGGACTGCAGCTATGGAGGTTTCTCATTCCTAGAGAGGAGGCTGATTTCACAGCCCGACCATGGCAAACATCTCCGAAATTTTTGGAGTTTGTCATGGATGAGCAGTTAGGCACTGCTGGATCCCCATGCCCTGCTCTGAGAGGGACTGAGACAGAATAGCTCCTCGTGGTTGATGGACTCAACCTCTCCCCACGGCCCCTCTAAGGCAGATTTAACGCATTTCAAACAAAAATGCATCAAATGCTGTATTTCCACACAGAACATGGGTATTTCACGGTCTGGGTGACTTTCATGACATCAAAATTGATACGGACTCTTAATCATAGGTAACACTTGCTGGATGCAGCCCCAGGTGAGGACTGGGATCTTGGATGCCTGCCTGGATTTGCCCCTCTCAGCCTGGCCCTGTTTATTTTCTTCACATCTCTGTTTGGGCATCACTTTCCCAATGAGAACAACATGTCAAGTCATCAGGCTTCTTGCAAATCGTGGCCCTGTGCCTTCTCAACTGCCTGGCATAACTGCAACAGCAGCATGGGAAGGGAAACAGATCCGTCTGCTCCAGCACCCCTCCCTCATGGGCAGGGGCTGTGGTGTGGAGGCAAACCTGCATCAAGCAGCACATGCAGTGGCCCAGGCACGTTTCAGTCATTTCAGACAAGGAGTGACACCCACCCAGTAAAGACATCGCCTGCCATCAGACACCTAGGGTCTCGTACCAGCTGGGGCATCTGCAGTGCAACACAGGGTCTTAGAATCACAGAATTCTTATGGTTGGGAGAGCCAAACACACACAAAACTGCTCAGTGGCTCTTCCCAAAGGAGAGGCTCTCAGGAGAGCCCAGGAAACGGTGGATGGACAGAGATGGGCACTGCTGGCTTCTGAAAGCCTGAGGTTAAGGGACAAGTAGGAGACTGGAAAGCATTTACACATTTCTCATGACCTGAATTTCCAAGAAAAGTGGCTTGGCAAGGACCAACAGGCTGAAACTCAAGCCCTGGGTTCATCCTGGAACCCAGGGATCTGGATGGTCAGGGCTCCCCCAAAGCAGCGAGTGGCCAGGCTGAGCCAGTGGGCAGGGCTGTGGATGAGGGAGTCGTGGCTGGCAGAGCAGCCCAGGGCCAGGCAGGCATTTCAGGAGCCACAGAACCCCAGCTACTCCTGCCTGAACACTTCCATCTAGAAAAATGCTTCACATGGGGGTAGGGGAGGGAGAAGCAAGAAGTGATAGCCAAAAAACAGAAAGAAAAGCAGATGCATGTTTGGGACAGGGTTTGAATTGAAAACCCAGACAGTGGGAGTGTTAAAATGAGATTTCCAGTCAGATGCCTTCTCTCCTGTGTGACAAGGAACAAAACATCCCATACTGGGAAACGCACGTCCACACACATCTCCCTTTGGATATTTCCAAACCTGCTTACTGCCCAGTCCCTGTGTGGAGGGAGGGTCCATTCCACTGGCACTGCTCTTCCTTTGTCATTTTCTTATTTTGCTGTTATCACCCCAAGGACATTTTAGGTGCTTGGGAAGTCCTAGTCCCTGGGCATGTGCTCCAAGAGCCAGGAGGAGCAGCAAGGAGCACAAGACCAAGTGCTGTGGTCACTGAGAGGCATGAACTCAGGAGCTCTGAAACACCCAGAATTAAGCCTGGATGTTTCAGGTTAAGCCTGAAGGCTGGGTGAAATAAAAGGAATGTTTTCACTGTTGAAGTCGCCTGTGCAGGCAGAGCTGGTGTGAAAATTCCTGGTGTGAGGGTGAAGGGCCCAACCCATCCTGCTCCCCCTGGCAGTGACCTGTCCCCTGTAGGGCGGTGGCACTGACAAGCGGCAGGGGCAGGCTGGGGGATGTGCTGAGGGAGCAGGATGAGGGCAGAGCTCCTGCAGGCTCAGTGCTGCAGCTGCAGCTGACAGCTGCAACAGGAACCAGATGGGCTGGACGGCAGGAGCAGAGCAGGAAGGATTTCCAGGATGAAAGGCCAAGAGGGAAGCAGGGTCTCTCATGAGATGAAAGAGCTGGGGAAGAGCCTGGGGAAGGTCTTCCCATGATAACCATCATTGTGGGGCTGGAGTTACTCTGCGGCAGAGGACAGGGAGGTGGAAGGAGGGGTCAAGTTCTCTGCGAAGAGTGTTCAGAAAGGATCAAGAGAGTGAATCAAGGTGTTAAGACACAGTCCCTGTACAAACAGTCCCTGGCATTTTGGGGGTGAGTACCTTCTGTACTCCAGCCTGCAGGAGCCTCCAGGCAGCACAGAGGGGAGAAAAAAGCTTAATTCAACCTAAACCAGACAGGTGCGATCAGCAGCACCTTGCACTGTGCCTGGGTCTGGTATTCATTTATGCTCCACTTAGTTGCTCTGTAGACAATGACCTTTCCTTGCTCAGGATCTGTTGTTTCACTTGTCCTGCGATGGCAGCAGTTTGATTGATGAAGGTAAGGGTCATATCCAGCAGTTCACTCTGGATTTTCCCTGCTGCACCACAAGATCCTTGCTGACATGGAAGTTAGGAAAATCCCATGCAGTCTCCAGCACATGAGACCCCACAGGGCAGGCACCAAGGGACTATTCTCTTTCTGGAAGGATGAAAAACTCATTACCCCTGCAGATGGCCTGGCTCTTCCAGGCCTTTCGCTTCGAATGCCAGCCCAGCAAAGGCCATGGGCTCTCTGAGATTACACCTACTCGGAGTTTATGAGGTTACATAAAACATTTATGGTGGGTGCATTAATAACACAGTGGCTTGTATTTATGGCTGGTGCATGCCCACTGCAGAGCACGGGTGACCCCCAGGCTTAGCTGGAACCCATGTGCTGGTTTTTGGATGGCTTCCATCAGCATCAACAGCTGGGCTCTGCAGAGTGGCCAAGGGCAGCTCAAATGTCATGTCTGTGCTCCAGCACCCACCCACAGGCTCCCTCCAGCACTGGGAGAATGAAGGGCTGCTCCCACCAGGATGGGGCTGCCATCGCTGTAGGAGACAAGACCTCCGAGCCAGCATGGCTCTGGTTTCCCAGCTCTCTCCTCCTACCTGCTGCACCCATCACCATCTGGCCTCCAGCGCCTCGCATCACAAAGGATCCCCTTTTTGAGAGTAAATGAAAGGTGTGATTGGCAAGGAGAGACACTTCCGAAGGCAAGGAGCAGCCTGCCTGTCTGGGAGCGGGGAGGGGGGGGGAGCAGGATTCCCTGAGCACGGTGTCCCCACAGCCAGCTCCCCTCAGGAAGGAGGAACAACAACGGGAAGAGAGAACTCGCTCAGACAAAAGATAAACAGACCAGCGAGATAGTGAAGGCAGAAGTTGCTAATTAACATCAAATTGCTTCGGAAAGGACTCCAGGTGGAGCGCTCTCTCTGCAAGGAGAGTAGGCAGGGCTGTCCCAGCACATCTGCTGCCACAGCTCCGCTCTGCTGCTGCACTGCAGCTCCTGGGGCTGTTTTCCTCTCAGGAAGCCTGTGCTGTCCTGGGTGTGAAAGCAGGAGTCAGCAATCTGAAAACGAACAGCACTTGCTCTTCCCTCAGACCAAACCTTGTTTGGGTTCAACAAGGACAGGCTGGAGCCTTTGGTGCCCCCCACCAGAGACCCTCTCCCTGTGCTCCCACTGGCACCATGCGGAGCGCTGGCAGGAGCTGTGTCCAGCTGAGCTCCCTCAGAGCAGCAGCGTGGCCCCTCCTGTGCTGCAGCACTGCTAAACCCAGCTCAGCCCAGTCCAGAATCCAGCCCTCGCCCCTGCGGAACGCGTTTCATACTCCGCATGATCGAGAGATTTACTGAAGGGGATGAAGCCCAGTTCCCTCAGGCCAAGGAAATAAATGAGGGAGAAGAATTAAAGTGATTGCTGAAACCCAAGGGCCAGTCAGGAACAATCTGGGCTCCTTGGAGCAGGAAATGGCACTCACTGAGCATCTAGGTGCATGTCTCGAAGGATTAGGAGCCTGTCAGGAGTTAGACATCAGCTTTACAGGATGATTACATGTGACAGGGCTGCCGTGGGCTCTGGACACCAGGAGCCCCATTGCAGGCACTGCAGCCCCAGAGCAGCTGCCATTCTCCTGCAATACACTCTTTCTTCTTTCTCCACTGAAGGTCCTCAAAAACCAACACCAACTGAGATGTCAGATTTGGTTGCAAACCAGGGTAGGTTTTCAAGTGCAGCATCCAGTGAAGCTCAGGGATGTGATCTCCCTACTTGACCTATGAGGTGCCAGGCTGCCTCTGCCCCAGCCAGATCCAGCTGTGTCTGAGGGTTATGGGGTAATTGCCATCCTGCAATACTCAAGGACAGGTTTTGGCACCAGCTCTAATGTCTTTAACACTTTCTGGGTTTGTTGGTCAAGATGCAAAAACACCCTTAGGTTTGGTGCTGTCCCAATATTTTTGGAGATTTCAACCCAGCTGATATCCACTGCTGTGCTCTCCCTTCATGCTGTGTCACAGATGCTGCCCTTCCATTTTGCTTGTGGATTCCCTGGAAACCCCCAAATTCTCGTCTAAAAACACATTTTGAGAGCAAGTAAGTCCACATTATTATAATAGCCTAATGCTTTCAACTTCTGGGCTTCAATCCTGCTGGCTGAGCTCGTTGCTCACACTCGAGCAGTGCAGCACAAGCCTAACAGCAGGAAAACCTTCCCAGTGAGATGACACTGAGCCTCAGCAAATCCTGAAGAGTTGTGGTGGACTCAAAAGTGTTTTATCACAGTCTAAAATCCCTCTAAACAAATACTTTTTCTGTATACTTTCTATATGTAAGAATATATAGACCGATTTCAGTGCGGAATCAGACACCTGGACCTTCTCACCAAGGTAAAGCACCCTCTTTTCTGCCTCTTACCCAAATATCTCAAAGTACTGAGTGGGTCACAGAAGCTCTTCCAAAACCTGGTGGAGAGAGACAGGGACTTGTAGCAGGTCACTTACATCCCCCTGTGCCTCAAAGCTCATGGAAGTTGTCTAATTGTGAGGAGTCCAAATCTTGGGGACATAAATGTCACCACAAGGATCCTCAATGGCAACGGCAGCCTCTGCACTTACTTCAAAAGGATCTCAGTTGAACTCCAAGAAACATTTCATGTAAGTACTTACAGCCCTTTCCCTATTCAGATCAAACTCATATCAATCCTATGTCAATGCCAGGGATGCCCTGAGGTCCTTTCTCACCTCTGCCATTGAAGGATTCCAACTTTTAGTTGTTCAAGCCTTTTGAGGAAAAATACAGCGAGGTCACCAGCAAAACAGGCAAATGTTTTACACCTTTATGTGTGCTGAACTATGTTGCTGGGATGGGACACCCTGCTGGGATGGGACATCCTCCTGGGACGACTGCAGCCTGGAGGAACTGTGCTTGGCTGGTGGCAGCAGTGCCAGGAGCCTGCCATGGGCAATAAGAGCCCTTTGTCTCATCTGCCAGTTCACAGTGCTGAGGTACCTGGTGTGACACAACCAGAGTAACCCAAAGGGACAGTTTAGAGAAGGACAGTAAAGTGATAGATAATACCCAGCTCTGGAGAAGTAACAAATGGGGAACTGGCTGTCCCACCTGGCAAACAAAGCTTGGACACTTACAGGGATTCTGGAGCATGATCTGCCCATAAAGGGGCCCTGACTGAACACCCTCAATGTTCTGATTTATATAAACATAGAAGCTATCAAAAGCTCATCAAATTTTAAATGCTCTAAAAGTATTTTAAAGCTTTCTGTGATAGTTTAAACTCTCCCCAGGAAACACCCACTGTCTGAGCCAACCTGCTCTCTCCTGTCCCACCCGGAGACCAGAGTGTCCCATTTGCCTTTCCCACTGAGGAGATCCCACTCACAAACCCACTCTTAGCAATGCAGGGGCCAGCACATGAATTTAAGGATGTACTGAGGCCTCCCTGTCCTAGGAAGGCCATCTCCTGGGGTACAACACAACTCTGCTGAAACATTATCCAGCACTAGATCATCTTCCAGTTTAAAAAAAGCACTAAGAAAATAAGGAAGCATCCCACTATCTGTCATAAAACAATAATTGATTGTGCAATCAAAGGATGAAGCTCGGGTAAATGACTTGGGTATGTGACAACTATGGAAGACAAAAGTTTGGATGTGAACAGTCCCACTGGCTGAGAACATTCTCACGCCTGAGCAGAGATGGGAATGAGGCTCAGCACAGCACACAACTGCCATCACTGCTTTGCTTCCTTAAACTTCACTTTCTTTTATTTGGAAAAACAACCACGAAATTAAAGCAAGCAAATAAAACAAACAAACCATCCTTATCTTAGGAAAATCCCAACGTCACACTGAAGGGAGATAAGAAATGGTGGAGCAGTTATTGTCCTGCTGTCGATGGGAGCTGTAAGTGTTACACGGCAAGAAAAACAAACACTCCCTGTCGGATGGGAGAAAATGTTTCTTCTCAGTTGGAGAAAGAAAAACACAAAGCGGCTCAACTGCATCCCCAAAATTGTGCAATTTACTTTGCATATTTGGCAGCAAAAGTAGAAGAAGCAGTTTATAATCCAGGGTTTTCATGCAAATGACAGGTTCTTGGTTCTTGAAGGAGCCACTTCATTTTGGAATGCTTTTTTAATTAACATTCTCACAGTACATTAGACTTAAAGGAACACCACCAGCAGAAAACTCACTGAGTGAGCATTTTAGGGGCCTGGTGCCCCAGCAATCCCTGGACTGGCTGTAATTGAGGCACATCAGGGAACCAGCAACTCCCTGGATGGTTTGGGGTTTATATGGATATCTGCAGCTTTTTCTGTTCAGCAAATTTCCCCATGTGCCTTGGCCAGGTAGTTCTCCCCTTCCCAGACAGGAAAGAGGAGCAGGAGACAAGGACCAGGCAGAAATCAATGATCCATCTGAAGGCTGTCGATGTGCAATACTGGGGGTTTGCGTTTCTTTAGCATTTCAGTAGAAAGATGGGAATTACTGTACATTTAATTATTTTTAAATGTTAATCCAAACCGCAATTAAGGTGGAAATTATGTATAAATCAACCTGAAAAGTTCCTTTTTCTGCCACAAGAGCTGGTTCTGTGCTTCAAGATATGGAACAGCTGGTGTGAAACACATACAGAGAGACTGAAAAGGGCACTGCCTGCCTGTAAAAACAGTTCCGAATTGGTGACAGCATCCCAAAGAAGGTAATTTTTCAGGAAGGAGCCATATGAGGCAGCTCCCCAGGCAGCAAAAGGAACCAACTCCGCTGGCTCCAGAAAGGAAAGGAAAAAAAAACACGAAGGAAGTGAAACTGTGACAATTTTTAAGTCCTGGGGACAGAGTCCTATGACTGGGCACAGTTCTGTGTCACATGAAAGGTGTGGGAAAGTGCTGAAGCATTGGTTACACTCACATTTCTGGCTTCAAAAATAGCCTGAGAACCAAACCATGACTTCAGAGCTGGGGCAGCTCCCAGGGGAACGCTGCCAGGAGGGGCTGAGCCCCTGGACACCCACACCTGGCCAGGGCACTGGGACCCTCCCTGCCTTTCTGCCGTGCCAGGGGACAGCCCCGAGTGCCCCCCAGCCCCACCCGAGCGCCTGGCTGCCCGCAGACGGGAATTTCAGCTCAGAGTTAGAGGCTGGAGCAGTCCCGGTGAGTGGGGCATTTTCCAATTACCTCATCCAGCCTATCCAACCCTGCACAGGCTTTGTAAACTCAATGAAACCGCACACAAATTACACTGACACTAAGAACAACATTGCACAGGCTGCCCTTTGCTGTGCTCTCCAGGTTTGTTCTGTTTACAACTCTGTTTACTGCCCTCATCTCCCCACATTACTCAGGCTCCAACACGAGATGTAAACAGGCAAAAATTTGGCTATTGGTTCTGAGGGCATGATTTTTTTTATGAGTTCTGATGGGGATAATGAGAACAAACTAGATTTTTTTGCAGAATTGCCTGGGCTGCTGGAGCAGTGTGTGCCCTGTCAGAGAACAGCCCAAGTGCCTTGGAGGGTGCTGCGTGTCCCTCTGTCCTGGTGCTGAGCTCACAGCTCTCTGCCGTGGGATGACACACATTTCTAATCCACAGAATTCCTCTTCCTGCATGGCTGGAGCTCAGCAATGTCCCACCTGGACGGAGCCCAGCAGAGCATCATGCACAGCTGTAGGGAAGCAGGACCTTGACAGGGACAGCCCTTGATCCTGGTGGCATCAGCTCCATGTCCCCTCTGCATGGAGCTGACAGCTCAGCCACCAGCATGGAAGGCAGCTTGTGCCAAACCAGAGCCACACCTGTGTTGAGGCCAGGTACAGGCTGCAACAAACAGCAGTCATTGCCAAGGGAAAGATGGAAAATCTCCAAAAAACAAATATCACAAATACCTGCACAAACTAGCTGGGCTGCTCAGCCCCTGTGCTCACTGCCAGAATTACAGAATTACAGAATGGTTAGAAGGACCTTAAAGATCATCTTGTTTGGCCCCCGTGCCATGAGTGGGGACACCTTCCACTGTCCCAGGCCGCTCCAAGCCTTGTCCAGCCTGGCCTTGGACACTTCCAGGGATCCAGGAGCAGCCACAGCTGCTCTGGGCACCCTGTGCCAGGGCCTGCCCACCCTCTCAGGGAACAATTCCTTCCCAATATCCCATCTGTCCCTGCCCTGTGGCAGTGGGAAGCCATTCCCTGTGTCCTGTCCTTCCAGGACATTCCCTGGTCCAAAGTCCCTCTCCAGATCCCCTGTGGGCACCACAGAGGCACAAGAAACCTTGAGAAACACCAGCTTGGTGCTGTGGGGGGTGGAAGGGACGAGTCCCCAAAACACTATGCATGTGGCCCTGCTCCCATGTCCTGCATGCCACAGGAGCAGGAGGTGCTCCACACACACCAGTGAGTGTGACACTGCAAAATGGGTGTCCCTGCAGTAGGGGGGTGGCAGCCCTGGCACTCTGTCACGGTGCCACCACTTGCACAGACACTCGCACTCAGAGTGCACTGCACGTGGAGTGGCACTTAAAAGACAGCAAGGACATCCATAAATGTATGCAAAAAATAAGAAGGAGATTGCAAACCAGATGCATCCATCAGCTTCAGATACTGTCACACAGTTCAGCTCCCCGTGTTACAGCCAGGTCATAACCCATGTCCCCAGGCTGCTTCTACATGGGCAAAGTGACAATGACGCTTCAGAAAAGGGAATAGTGAAGCAACTGTTGGTTTCTTGTAGGTGCAGTGATTCTCTGAAGGGGCTTTGCTCTCTGAAGGCCCAGGTTCATGTCAGTCCTTGTCCCCTTTTGTGCCAGTTCAGGGTGTTCTTCCCCCCAGCCCAGCACACCCAGCTCCCATGTTCCTGCTGACACAGCAGTTTGTTGGCTGCTGTGGTAAAGCATTCCAGTGAATTGTTTGTGTTGCATGCAACACTGGAAAAAGACAAATTATTTGTCCTTTTTTTTTTTTAAAGCTTTTCTTTGCATGCCTTAAGTAGCTAAATGCAGTTTGCCTTTTTCTCATTGCTTCAGCAGTGATTGAGCACCTGCTCAGCACACACCACCTTCCAAGGTACATTTCTAGAAGTGGTTTTGAAAAATAAGAGTCTTTCAAAGCTCCAAAAAAAGCAACAGCATTTCCTCTTCAGAAAAGCACAGTATTAACTGAAAAGGTGATTCCTGCTAGAGAAGAGGAGCACAGATAGCACTGATGCTAGATGTAACTACCTGGGGACTGGAATAACAATGGAATGGGAAAGGCATGGCAAGGACTGGGCTCTCCATGGCCTTGGACCATCCATCCTTGTGACTTCTGGGGCCACTGTGGCTTCATAGATATTTTAAACTGCAACTGAATGCAGTAAGTGCTGATGTGCCCTGTGATATGAGTTTGAAGCCAGACAGCTCAAGGCTGGCCATGAGCATGGGCTCAGGTTCTGGAGGCCCACAGAGGTCAACAGCCTTTGGTTTCTCTCTTCCTGTCTGAAAGGGAAGAGTATGAGGAAAGGTGCATGTTCTGGTATGATCTAAAATGCTGTGGGTCAGAGCCCTGGCTGATGAGGTGAGCACAGACACTGTCAGACAGCTCTCACATAGCTTTCAGCAGTTCATCCTTTTAGGCTGCACCCTGTTGCTGCTGGTCACAGGCTGGGTGACACAAACAGGAACAAGTGTCCTTTCCATACCTACACTCCATTCCTTTGGGCTGGAGGCTCCTGGAGCTCAGGGAGCTGGATGCTGTATTTTTCCTGGCATGTAAGAGAAGGCTCCAGAGGTTGTGAGTTCCCTTATTCTATCCTCTCTATCGCTGGCTCTTCCTTTCCCTGGATGTCCAAGCTTGGAACCAAGCACTGCCTGACGTGTGACACATGGCACTCAGAATGAGGAAGGGAAATTAACAGTCGGTCACTCTTTTTCCAGTGACCTCATCACTATGGTTAAAAAGGGGGAACTCAGAGAATCTTTGTGGTCTAATACATAGAAATACCTATATTCCTTAGAAACAGAGTTTCGAAATGCGTGTGCAATGGCACACATCATTTACATGGACAGATGCCATGACTTGTTGCTCAGATCAGGTCTCTGCATTCAGAAATTCTTTGCTAATCGGGTGTCTGTTCATGCGTGGATTCACATTCCCAGTGCGTGTTTGCACTTGCCACGGTAACTCCCTGCAGGAATCAGGCACACCTTGTTTGTACACCCTTACCCAGACAGATGCATATTTGGCACAACTATGCAGTCCAGAGAGCATTTATGAATGAATTAAACCACTTAACAGAATCAAATGCTTAGGGAAAGGACAGGCAAGAAGCAGCTGTGCTTTGTATCACTCAGCATTAAAAACAGAGAGGATTGGCATCTTCCAGCGTCTCCTCAGCACACTCTGTTCAGCATTTTCCCCTCTGGATGCTAAATGGAAGAGCTGTCAGAACACAGTACCTGCAGCATGGGAGTTAAACGGGAAACTCTCTGCACACACTGACCTAAACTGGCCTAACTAATTCTAGTATCATAATTCTTACAGCTACTATTGCCAGCATTACTTCCATGTATCCAGCTCATTCCAGCAAACTGTTCCACCTTCTCAGCCAGCAATCCTTCTCAGAGCCACTCACTGAAATTACAGACTGTTTAATTTCAAAACCAATTAAATGTAATTAGAGGAATTTCTACAACCACTCCCTTTATGGGGTGCACAGGAATGATCTGTAAATCATCACCACTGGTGGTACCCCTGAAAAGGATGTGAAAGACTTTCTAAGAGGGAAAAGAATTCCATCAAGATAAATTTACTTCCTTTTTTACCTTCTTTTTTCTAGGGAAAGCACCTAACACAAGCACTGGGTCTTCAGACGAGTACAGGGGAATTTGGAGTGTATTTCCAGCTCTGTGTCCGACAAAGGCCTGGGGACCTTTTGGCCACTGCCAGTGAAACTCTCTGTGGTTACACAGCAAAGGCAGTTGGAGAGCTGTCAGCGACACAGGATGAGCCCAGTTTGTGTCCCAGCTGGCTCAGGGGAAAGCAGCAGGTCTGGCCCTTGCCTGGCTGTGGCCAGCAGTGAGCCTGACATGACCACATGTGCTGGGCAGGATTTTTCACAAAATACCTCTGTCTTAAGAACTCCATGTGTCTCACCTTCCCAAGTACCACAGCTCACACCGAGCTCAGCTGCATCCCCCGAACCTCAGTGCCCCTGGGCTGCCCCCAGAACCCTGCTCCACAGCCCTGCTGGAATTCAAACTCAATGAATTCAGCACAAATACTTTGAATTTTCAAAAGCAACCAGAAAAGCTTCGTGATCCAGTGAGAGCTGACTTACATCCACTGTCCTAAGGCTGGCTGCCTTGCCTAATCTCACCCTTGTTTCAGAGGAAGGTGGCTCCTTCCCAAAGAGAGGCTGGAGCTGGGCCAGTGCCAAGGATGGAGATCAGATGTTGTCGTGATGTTGGTTCCCAACTCCTTGCCTGCAGAAAGGCGTTTGAAAGGGAGAGAGAAAACCACTGGCCTGTGGTGGGTTTGGGGCAGTTCTTCCTACTGCAGCATCAGCATTCCCACCTGCAAGCCTCTGGGAATGGTGCACTGGCCTATATTAGTGCAGCACACTTAGAGCTTCCCTGGGTGGGCAGGCACTGGTATTACTTGGGGACAAATGTCTGTGGATTATTTAACTCAAATGATCAAATACACAGTATTTTCCATCATTCCTCAATTGAATCCCCTTGCTCTACCATTTAGCAATTACTGGCAGACAATTTCTGGGAGGCAGATATTAAACTTTGGGGCTAAACTACATTAGCCCTGAAATCAGATTTTTCTGTCCATAAGGCCAGATTCTTTTTCACACTGGTTTTACACAAGCACAGCAGTGACCCATGCTATGGACTTGGCTGTTCCTTCAGCAAGAAGAGCTTAAATCCAGTATTTGTATACACAGGCAATTTGGGGTTTCTGTGTAACACAGAGTACTACTGCCACATGCCTGTGCTTTCATGCAGATTTTTTCTGAATGTTTTGCAGTTCTCTTTCCTATTTTGATAAAAGAAAGTTACTTTCAAAAGTAAAGGCTTATAATTTCTGGTGATCTAAACAGATGTGACTTGACAAAGGGGTCCATTGTAGGGTCATGTTAGTGCTTTATTTTTTAATGATGAAGGCTTTGGTTGTTTGTTATGGTGAGAAATAGTTTCCCCTCCAGATAGCCCCTTGAGAAATTCATGAGAGAAAATCCAGACTGTGAAAAGTATGGCTTGAGAGGAATTTGAAACAACATGACAGGGGAAGCAAATCATTGTGAAAATCCTATTAGAGAAAGCCTGGGCTCGTGCCCACCTCCGGCCCCGCTCCAGGTGAGCTGTCTGGCTGTGTCTGTGCCACGACTGTCCCCAGCAATCAGAACCATCAGTCAGGCAAAGCTGTCTGTCTTTCTGGAGACCCACAAAGCAAGGCTGAACTTGCCCAGAGGAGGCTGGTCTGAGCCAAAGAGAAAACAAGGCATGAAAGAGTGAAACCACAGGTCAAGGTAAGGAGGGAAGAACTGGCAGCAGAACCCGCTGCCATTGCACAACTCTGGCTAATCAGACACAGATACAGATGCAAACCACCCGTGAAGGCTTCAGAGAAGTTTACATTTCAGCTGGGCTTCACAGCTGGACAGGGATGGTTTCACATGCAAAGCTGATTTGTCCAGGGTGCAGCTCTGGAGAGGGGTAACCCCTGTAGTGCCTCTGAAAAGCTCCAGTTTCTGACCCACGTTCAGTCTTGTTTCCCTTCCTCGCAGGCTTCTTTCCATGCACATGCTGAAGTGCTCCACTCTTCTGTAATTCAAATACACTTGAATAAATTTCAGTTCTCATTTAAGACTTCATTTTTGAAGATAGCAGAATAGCTTGGGTTCATGTCAGAACAGTTTTAAGGCCTCCAGGATCAAAAATAATGTTGTAAATGTAAAAATACCAGCTTTTCAGAGAGGAGATGTGAGGTGCCAAGACATTTCACACACAGAGACAATCGTGAGATTGGGCTTCAAGGTCCATTTGCATTTTTTCCATGGTTACCTAACGCTGGACCCAGTAATTTGAACTGAATCACCTCGAGGGGCTTTATCTAATGGTCCCCCCCCAAGCAGGGCTCACAGCCCTCAGCAGAGCCCATGTTTCCCTGCCTGCTGCAGAGATGATTCTTATGGCAGGATGTCCACCCAGAACACCACACTCCAAACTTTTGCATGGTGCCTTTCTGGAGCTGAGCCACAGCCATGGCTGGATCTGGCCCCGCACTGCACTGGGAGAGACGACCTCGGCACATGGGGAGGAAGATAAGCATGAGCACAATGAATCCACAAAACTGCCAGAGTGCAGGAAATTGGCCAATTATCCAGCCCTGATTTTTAGTAGAGACCATACAAAGGGATCTTTATGGATGAGAAGATCACAGAAAAGGACGGAGAGGTGACTCTCAGGGAAAACAAAAGTGTGGTGAACTATGACTGAGTATTTATGACCATCCTCTGAAAGGTTGTTCCTGCCCAGCTTATAACTAGTGACTAAATGTCAGGATTATTTAGGAGAACTTGTTAAAATAAGCAAAAAAAAATTTAGTAGGTAAAACTGACAATGCTTCCAAATCAGAGCAGCTTTGTGTGGTAATGACTGGTGTCCTTGCACACCATGGGGCCACAGCAGGGACGAGGGCAGGAGTGGTGGGCTCATCTCTGGGCATCAGCTGGTCCCCCTCACTGATATTCCTGTAGAACCACTGGCCATGGCATTCAGTGTCCATCAAACCTCAACACATGGATTTAGACTGGAGCAGGATGTTTCAAAATCGGTCAAAAGGGATGGAGAGGAGGAGGTGAAGCCCAGCACCCAGCAGAGATACAATGGTTCTGTGCAGACAGGCCCTCACATTTCTGCTGGGCTGAAAAAATTATCAGAAAATACCCACTGAAAAATTCCTTTTCCTGTCTGATTTTGTAAACACAAGTTCAGCACAGGAGACTCCATGGGATAAGATGGTTTTGATGACTTCCAGCTGCACATACACTCTGCAGACTCACTTCCCAAACAGCCCATTATCACTGTGCAGGCAGTTCATTTATCTGCTGAGAATTCTCATTTAAAAAAACCAATCAGGCAGGATTTATTTCCCTCTGATAAGGCACAGGAGGGCACAGTGAAGGGTCTGGCTCCTGCTGGTTGTCAGGCTCCTTGTCTGGAGGTTAATGTCAAGCTGACACCAGGGCAGGTCTCTGACGTGTCCCTCAGCCCCTGTGTCCTGGGGGTCTGTCTCTGGGAGCTGGGTCTCTGCCACCAATGTTTTCACAGTATATGAAAAGGACCAGCTCACTGCCTTGGTTTCTCCAGGAGTAAAAGTGAGATATTCCAGCCAAGCAGTCAAAAGGATGCAAAGATGGGAGTCCACCACTGTCAGGAGGTGGACTTAACTGAACACAGCATCACATCCCAGAGCACCTGGAGCTGCCACAGGAGGATTCTGGGACAGCTGATTAGGGCTTGTACAGACAACCTAAAGCCCTTCTCCCTGCACTGGCCCAATGATATCATCCTGGGGAAGCAGTACCAGGACCTGCTGCAGGGCTCAGCCCACTTGCTTGGGAAGAAGCAGTGAGCAGGCCAGAGCTCCTTGACACAGGGCCCAGATCCATGGAGAGCCGAGATCATCATTGGCAGATGTATCTTCCCCGGGGCTCCAAAATCTCTGTCAGCAAACAGAAAGCNAAAAAAAAAAAAAGACTAAAAGAAAGCCTGTATTTGAAATACGCTTTGTTTTCTTTTAAAAAATCCAGGATCTCATCCAGCTTGAAAGAGGAGGCGAGCACTGAAACAAGCTCTTTGTTTTTTGCATTAGTTCAAGAAGAAAATACTTTAAAAATATATTCCTCTGAGGTTCTGATACTGCCTCTAGCCCCCACTTTTGGCAGGCTGGGAGCAGGTCACAGGTAGTGTTCTCATCTCTGGCCCACAGCCCCTCTCCTTAATCCTTTCCAGCCTGGATGGGGATCTTCCCCCCACACCCTCTCCTGCAGCATCCTCCATCCAGCATTTCAGTCCTGGCACAGTGGCCCCACACCCTCTCCTGGGGGACACCTCCCTCTGCCTCAGGGGGTTTGAGCCCTGTGTCCCCCCAGTCTCTGAAAACACAAAAATATCGGTCTTGCAGGGAGCTTGGGTGAACCAGGGGGTTTGTGGGGTAATGATACTCCCCTGACCACCAGCAAGGACATGAGAATGGAGTCCAGGGGCTTGAAGCAGCATGGCCTAGTGGAAGGTGTCCCTGCCCATGGCCGGGGGTGGAACTGGACAATCTTTAAGGTCCCCTCCAAACCAAACCAGTCTTGAGATTCTATGAAAGAGCAGCCAAGAACTTTTCTCAGTCCTGCTAGGATCTGAAGACTCTCAAATGAAGTGCTGCTCTTTACCAGCCTCCAATGTTCCCCGAAAATGCCTGAGAGGTTAATTCCCATCAGGGCTGGTGCTCTCTGCCCACAGTACAGAGGAGCTGGTTTATAATGCTTTCTCACTGAAGCTGCCATCCTGCAGTCAAGGCTGTGCCTGGCACCAGCCAAGGGGTCTCTGCTGCAGTTCCTGAAGACACAAACTCACCCCCCATTTTCTCTTGGCTGCACTGGCTGCGCGGGTTGAAGCGTGAAAGGCTGACTGCCAAGCGTTATGGTGTGAAGCCATTTTCCATTTAAAGCTCTTGTTTTTCATGGCTTATAAGTTCCCATTCCCCGCCTCCATTCCTTTGGGTTGAGATTTGTCATGCTTGTTCTTAACCCAGGGGAGAATTTCTTTAGGAAAGTTCGATGGTATAAGTAGCAGCAATTCCTCATCTGGCTTTCGTCATGGAAGATAACAGACACTCACAGAAACTCGCTGCCTCTGCGAGGGAGGCAGCAGCAAGAACTTCTGCCCCCAGCCCGGCACAAGCCCAAACCCAATCCCACATGTCCCAGGGTCTTCCAGGAGTGTATCCAGCAGCAATTCCCGTACTCGGTCACGGACAAACACCCACCCAAACATAAGCATTAATTGCAGCCCACAGGGCTGGTTTGCAGATGGCTGAGCATGAGGATGTGAGCAGCAGCAGCTCACTAAGACATTTTCCGGGTGCAGGTGGAAATTCCCAACCTGCAAGGCACCAATTCCTGCACAGGCCCAGGGAAGTGGCTGGGGAGCGGGGGGTGGCAGGGATGAAAAGCTCCACATTCCTCGGCCACACATGCAGGGACCCAGAAACCGCCTGCCCTGGGCTGGTCCCAGCAGGGGAGGGGGATTCTACCCCTCTGCCCAGTCAGGTGAGACCCCACCTGCAG
>VXBC01004885.1:119052-148386 GCA_013399945.1 Ploceus nigricollis | reverse complement strand
TCATGCTCCGGCCGGGCGGAAGCCGCGTCTGCCGGGCCCGAGCGGCGCCGAGCCCGGCGCGGGGCGGAAGCGGGCGGGCCCTGGCCCGGCACCGCCCCTCCAGCAGGTACCGGGAGGGGCCTCGGCGGCTCCTGGGCGCTGCCTGGGCTGGCCCCGCTTGTAGCGGAGCGCCCCGGCGCTGGGGAGCCCAGCAGCGGCACGGGGAGCCTGGGGAGCAGCTCCACCGCTGCCGTGGGTCTTGTGGAGCACCAGCCAGACGCTCCCAGCTGCGCTGGTACTGCTGGTGGGGCTGCACGAGGCGGTATACGGCCATCTAACAGCTTAAAATACTCCTCTCTACAAAGGGTGTAGTACAGCTGGTGTACGTGGAACGGCTGTAAGGGGCTAACGATGACCAGCCTCCCTGTTTGTGGGCAGCGAGTTCCTTTATAAACTCTACAGTGAGGATGTTTGACTAGAGCTGGGGGAGATGTGGTTTTTAAAGGCTGAAAGTTGCTGTTACACAGGCAAGCCTAAAAGAGGGGAACTTTGTGTTTGGTAGGAGTGGGAGCTGCTGGAATGGCTTGTTAATTGAGGGGCATTGTTGATTAATTTCCGGCTAAGGAGTGTTAATGAATACATTCAGTGCAGGTAGCCAAGGGTGCAGCTGCAGCTGGAGCTGCCTGGGGGGCAGAGCCCCAGGTGAGAAGCTGTGAACTGCCAGCCCTTTGTGGAACTGTGGCACAGCCAGGGGAAGACAGACAAGGCAGCAGCCGTTTTATACACTGAGGGGCCCCTTTGTTCGGGGTCCCTCCTCAGAGGCAGTTGTTGTTATTTACTTATTGCACCAATAATAAATTATTTTAAGGATCTGGATGACTTAGACTCTACTTTGGGAAACCTGAGGTTGAGCTGGTAAGGAAACCTGGTCTGACTGAGTGTGGTGTGTGTGGGGAGTCAAGCAGGGCAAGTTTTGATCTCAGTGTACGGGGTGTGGATGTAACTGCCACAGTGGTGCCTGGATGGTCAGGCAGGAGCATTTCCTTAACGAGAAACTATTAAGGGGGCTTAAATGGAAAATTCGCAGTGGCACTGTGTGGAAAATAATCCGGATTCTTGTCAGCTGATTTTTTCTCAAATAGCTGCAGCCCTCTTTGAGCAAAAATCCCCCAAAACCCACAAATGCCAAATGAACTCCAAGAACAGTGAGAAACTCCCATGCTGAAAAGGGGTACATCAGATAAAAGATAGTTACTATGTTAAAGAAAATAACTATTCTGGGATGGCTGTCAGTATTTGAGTTGAGCTCTTTTTTCTTCATGTAATAAAAACACCTAATTTTATAGTAAACTCCCCCCCAAATTTGTACAGTAAATGTTTTTATACATTTCAGTAAGTTTATAGTGGAGAATGAAGCTGTTTCAAGAGGTGTTTCTGTTGTAAAACCCATTATGGGCCTTAGTGAAGCAAGGGTTGTAAAGCAAAGTAATTTCTTAACTGCATTTTTGAAGTGCTTTTAGAGTATCATTAATACAAGGAAAATACAGCAAAGTACAGAGTGTTTGTCCCGAGAGAGTGAATACAAAACCTCTTAGGAAGTGCTGCTTTGACTCTTGAGGGATCATCTCTATCAACTATAAATATGTATTTTTTCTCATCTGAATAGCAGAAGGCTTATTGTACTTCAGATTTTTTCAGTTTCTAAAAATAATGAGAAAATCAGCCTTGTGACAAGCCAAATATAATTTACTTATAACTTTGCAACTACAGTAAAATGTTCAGAAACTATACAAAGACTTTAGACAGTAAACATGTATTTAATGAAACTGTGGTTCAGTTACACTGGATCCTTGAGGAAGGAGTTCCCAGTACAACTTCATTGATCTGCTTCTATCACAGAACAGTTTCCAGTCAGGCATACACATCCCCATTTGGTCCACCACTAAACTCTTCTTCTTTTCATCTGGCTGATGTGTATGCTTGTGCCTGCCTCTTCAGCAGGCATTTACCTAAAAGATAAAGTAGTAACAGTACATTTAAAGAGGCCTTTCTTGGTGAGATGAAATTAAGTAGAAAATTTAAAATAATATTGCTTTTAATTTAGCTAAATGAGACATGCTAAAGACTTGCTAGCTTTATTTCTGAGCAGGTTACACGTTGCTGTGATTACCCAAAAGCCATATCCACAGTCTTTGCTCTGGCCTTGTGTCTGCTCAAGAAAAAAACACCACCACGTCCTGGAGTTTTTCTCCCACTTGGAAGAGCTTATCCTTTTCTAGTGAACTGAAATACTGGTGTATGTGTTTCCTGGTATATGAACTTTTTCCTACAAGGTTTACAGGTATTAACCGCCTGCATGGGTTGGTTTTTTTTCCCTTGTAACTTTTATTATAGTAACAATGGGAGTGACTGATGAAAAACAAAGATTGTTTACTTAACTCTTAAAGTAAATTAAACCATACTGTAAATACACTCAGAGTCAGCTGTAACTCCCAGCAGCCAAACTAATTATTAAACAGAATTAAATATCAGGCAGTTGTAAGAAATTTAAAATCTCTTTTACCTCTATTTTTAAACAATTTTGATTTTTATACTTTACTGGACTTCAAGATTGGTATGGCTGTATCATTGCAATAGAGGAAAAACCCCATTTTTACTGTCTTGTAAGAACTTTATATTTTTCTTTCTTTTCTGTTGAGAAACTTAAACCAAAACCCCTCACATGTCATATAACTACAAGAAAGGCAAACAAAGCTTCATTTTCTAACAATCTGATCTTTAAATTAGCAGCTAAAAAAGATGAGAAGCTATAAATAACTTATCAGCTGTGCTCAAGAATCTTTGCTACACTTTGTCTATCAGCTTCTGTGCAATTAAAAGTGAAAGCCCACCATTCCTAAACCAAAATCCTTTTTAACATCCCTTCCCCCTGCTTCTTCTCCCCTTTACTGGAAGTATCTTTATTTCTTTTATTATTGAATAATTTTGATTATTTTTCTGTTTTGGTAACTTCTACAGCAGGAGGACAAAACACTCCATTCTACCTTAACCCTGAATTAACACTGCTATTAAAAAAACCTGAAACCCTTCAAAGCAGGATGCAGCAGATTTGGATTTACCTTCCTCATCCACCTCCAGCCATTGGTGGTGGACTGGGGCCTCCACCCCAGTGATTTATTCGGCCCATCCTACGGCGAGGATTTGCTGGAGGCCTGAAAAGAAAGGAATTCTACTGTCATTAAACTTTTCAACTAGAAATACAGTAACACTGTCTCTAAATGTCAGTAGTGAGAAAGTCTGAACCTCTGAAAAAGTTGAGTTTCACCTAGAAAACTGTAAGAAAACCCCAGCCCCACTGTCACAAAAATCCTCTCCTGTTTCATTACTGCTGTGTGATGTGAGAAGGCTACAGATCACTGATGCTTTTTTTGAGTCTGGCCAAACACTTAGGCTGCAGTGTTCATAGACATTACACCCCTATAACAGTGTTTTGCTTTAGGTAATGTAATACAAGAAATGACTGCACTAATGCAAGTCAAATGCTGAGTAGAAACATGTCTAAGAAAAGAAGAATTTTAACAAAGATATATCTTGTCTCCTAGGCAGACTTCAAAAATATTTTCAGAGTGTTAGTCTGTCTGTCTGTACTGCTATTGCAGCTGTCCAAAGCTGTGTATTGTTACCAACAATGCAGATAACCATTTCAGCCTTCCTGCACAACCCAATTCAATGCAAATCACAACTGTCATCTACTCAGATTCATGTCACTTCACCAAGATAGGGGAAAAACTGGTGTGAATATGAAAAAAATACCCTCTTCCATCATGGTATCCTGAATAGGAGGAAGATGTGTACCCTCTTCTTCTCAAATCTGGTTGAATAATGCTCTGGAAACTGAAAAATTAAAACAAGGGTTAGGTGAACTGATTGCTAGATATAGTTTTTGAATTTTTTGATTGGAAGATGAGAAATGGCTTGAAAAACAGTAATGTTCAGGAATGAACAGTGTTATCTTCTCATGATCACTGTTGTTTAAATCTTGGCAATTTGTCTCCGACATATGAAACTAAAACCTGAAAGAATTCCAAATTACAGTGAAGCTTAAACTATAAAATCTAGTTTTCTTGGTAATATGCAAGAAATTAATAAAGTATAAACTTATAACTGAAATCACTAAGAACTGTTGAACACATCACATGAACTTTCTGTTAACTGGCTTTGATCCAAATTTGTGTTTACTGTGTTTGCTGTGTGATTACTTTTATGTAGTCAGAATCTATTGTCACCAGTAGAAATTCTCCAAACAGCTTAATTATTTGATCAGCTAGTAGATGCTTTTTAACAAAAGTGTGTATTTTCTTTTTGCAGTATCAAAATAGAAGAAATGTAAAAAACCTCATTTGAACTGTCAATAAGTTAGACACTTTTCATGCACTTTTTGTTAAGTCTGTGCTTAATAAACACAACCACATAGTTGTAGTAAAGCATTTATAGATATGTAATGCTAGAGAGTAAATATAATATTTTTATTGTTGTGTTACTGATAGCACTGTGTAACTTCCACCTATGTCAAATCTAAAATGAAGCTCACCAAAAGAATGAACTTCTACTTACAACAGAACCACAAAATCTGCTATTGACCAGAAGAAATCTGTTATAGATGACAAACGCCAGGGAGCCCGACTCTGGTTATCCAAAACTTGTCCTGTAACAGATCCAGATACAAAACACCCAGTTACGTTCAGTGTGTGACACTGAATAGTACATTACACAAAACCAGATGTGCTAAGTCCAGAGTTTGCACCTGGGATGGTGAAACTGCACGTCATGGCAGCGAATTTCATTTTCTGCAGGTTACTGCCCAAGTACTTGAGCTAAAGGGGTCAGCACCTCCACAGGGGCTCTACGCCCAGAAAACCTACAGAAAGTACCAGTGCAGAGTCTTGATTCCCCGTAAGCGGTTAAAGTGCTGCCGTGTGACCTCCCGGTGTCTGCAGCACGCACTTGGACTCATCAAAGTCCCTAAATCCGCTTTAGAAGCAGCCCAGGCTCGGCCACAGGCCGCAGGGCAGCGCGGGGTGACGCGACACTGGCAGCTGGCAGACCCTGCCCGGCTGTCCCGGCAGCGGTGGCGCTGGGAGCGGCGGTCCGCGCAGCGCGGGCCCGGTGCCCCCCGGTCGGTGCCCAGCCCCCGGCCCGGCCCCTCATCGTTGCAGACGCACAGCGCGGNGGGCGTGCAGCCCATGAGATTAACGGGGTCCCGCTCAGGACCGCCTGTTATCGAGGGGTCCCTGTCAGCAGCGCTGTTACTAACGAGTTTTCCCTCGGCACCCCGGATAACGGGGGATCCCGCTCTGCACACGGGAGGGGTCCCCCTGAGCAGCCGCTGTTATTAACTGGGTTCCTCCCAGTGCTCCTGTTAACGAGGGATCCCCTCAGCAGCCGCTGTTATTAACAAGGGATCCCCTCCGAGTCCCGGTACCGAGGACCCTCAGCAGCCGCTGTTATTAACAAGGGATCCCCTCAGAGCCTCGGTACCAGGGCCCCTCAGCAGCCGCTGTTATTAACAAGGGATCCCCTCAGAGTCCCGGTACCGCGGCCCCTCAGCAGCCGCGGCGGGGCCGGCCTGCGGCGGGCGGTGCTCAGGCGGGACGGCTCCTCCCTCCGTGGGGGCGGGTCTGGTTCACCCTAAAATAGATTTATTTTAGTGCTGCCAGTGGTGTCGGAGCTTCTCTGCTGCGTTTAGCAATAGTAACGGGAGCTGGAATAGTCTGTCATGGTTTCATAAAAACAAAGTGTTCCTCGTCGCCTTCTGCAGCAATGACAGAAATATGACCAAGTGCAGAGATTATTTACACATTTCTCTTCAGAGGGAACTTTTGTGCCCTGTATTTAATGACAAGTATGCGGCTATGTACATTATGTTCGTGGGAATGTTCAGCCCTAAGTTGGGCATTTGTTTTAATTTATTTTATTTTTGTAAAAACCTTGCCCTGCAAATATTGGCTAGCATTCCTTTTCTAGGAGAATACATGCTTGTAAAATTGGGGGCAACTATACAGTTTTATAGACAAATTTAATATAATACCTTCTCTCTCTGAGTTTTTAAGCTAAACTAATAGAGAAGAGATGTTTAATTCTGATGTGAAACAGTGGTAAAAAAATTATGTGAAAACACTTTAATACTTCCTTTGCAACTGCTGTATTTTCCTAATGATGATGAGGTAAAGTCCTTTGGTAAGAAGGGAATAACAGAAGTTTTCAGAATAACAGAAGAGTGTTTTCTGAAGTTGAAATTGTAATACAGTGTCTCTGACAGTGCAGGTGTCCCATAGTAAAGAAATTGTTTGCAACTGACAGGTGTTTATAAATGTTCGATGTTTATAAATAAACTCTTGCAAACAACTGAAAGTAATTAGCAAAGAAAAGTGTCTGTAACACGTAGGCACAGAGTTTGTGGTAATTGGGAGTGGGGCTGGGCCCAGCCTCATCCCCAGTGGGCACAGCTGTGAGCAGCAGGTGAGCAGCACTGACAGCAATGAGCCATGGAGTGCCCAGGGGCACTGACCAACCACCCAAGGGATCAGAGGGCACACAGGTGCAATGCATGAGCATGAGGGGTATAAAAGGCTGGGCTGAAGAACGAGAAGGGCAGCCCCTTGCAGCCTTCTGAAGTTGCATGATGTTATTCTCTATGGGCAGACGCCTGAAGCCTTCTGATGAGGTAAGGTGTTACTGTGTATGGGCTGAAGCTTTCGGAAATTGGATGGGGATACTCTGTGTATTGTGGCCGTTTCAACTGGGTCAGGTGCTGTGACAGTAACAAGGTGTCTAAAGTAAATGTTTATCATCGTTGTAAGAGCTGGCTAATCTGCAACTCAATAAAAGGTGCAATACGAAAGTGCTTAGAAAATAGTGCTGCACAGTGCAAAATAGGCATAAATACAGGCAGCATGTTAAAATAATCTAGGGACACCGCCTACATACCTTTTGCTTTCCAAATGGCAGAAAATCCCCAGCAACAGAGGCGATGATTACGATGATTAGTGAGTTCTTAATGTGCTGTGGGGTTGTTTGTTTGTTTGAGTTTTTGTTTGTTTATTTTTTGTTATGGTTGTTTTGCTTTGTGGTTTTTTTTGTTTTGTTTTGTTTTTGAAGGGGGGGGTGACTTTTTAAAGTAAAATAAAATGTGAGCTAGTGAGTTTTTTTAATAACAGTGATAAAGAATGTTTCAGTGCCCTAAGAGTATATAAATAAAATGCAATCTTTCTCTATGAAATGTACTTTTGGTGAATGAAACTAAAGAACTTTTAAAAAATCCCTTTAAAATTGAAAGTACTAATGTGTGTGTGTACTCCTAACCATTTTATTTTTCCAAGAAGGAATGTCCAGGTGCTTAACATTGGCAAAATCACCAACCACTGTATAAAATGATACATGAAAATGTCAGTGTTTGTAGCCTATGAAAACAAACTCACAAGCTGAGAGCAAAATGTATCTGTTTATTGCAGAGTCAAGACAGTACTTGTACAATTAGTGTGAGAATCTTTTTCAGTCCTGTGCACACAACCTGGTTGCAGGCTGTAATAAATCTGTTGGCCTGTTTTTTTTTTTTGTTTTCTCAAGGTTTGTAGGCTTTGAAGAAATAGGATGCCTTTCCTGTTCTCAGATAGTGTATTATCTAAGCTCTTCCATACTTCCCCGGAATTTTCTGCAATGTCAGGCTTTGCTCTTTTCTTATGAGTGTTTATAACTGTTTTTAAAGCATTAACATATATGTTATTTATTAATTTATTTCCACACTTAACTTTTAGATATGCAATTATATAAGCTAGGGTTAAAAATCAATGGTAGCATTGTATCATCAACCTGATTATCTCTTGGCCTGTCCTTGGGTCAGTAGAGAGGAGGAATGGGAAGAGCTCTCCCCGTGCAGCTGCAGTTTGTGGTGGAGTTGGCTCAGCAGGTGTGCCGTGAGCTGTGGTGGAGTCTCACTCCTGGGAATGCCGTGGCCCTGGTGTCCCACTCAGCCCCACCTTGGCTTCCACCTTTGGGGCTGGCAAGTTCAGAGGATCAAGGGGCTGTGCACCTGTGCTTAATGAACAGTAGCAGAGGCATTTTGAGAGACAGCAGCAGAAATGCAAAACAGCTGGATATCCTTGTGAGGGTGGAGGCTGTGAGCAGAAGTGTGCAAGAGCTAAAAGTTACCAGCAGTGCTGTTTGGAAGCTGGGGAGCTGTGATTATTTGACAATAGGCTGAGGAAATATTTGTACAATGCCACAAAGAGTAGTGTGGGCTGTACATAAAGACAAGCAACTGAAAAAGTCCAATGTTTTTTACATTGACTTTTTTTAATGCCTTCTGAACTCTCAATGGGATGCCTTCTGTTTTTAGATTGTTTGGGGTTTTTTGCACTCTGTTCTAGGTGTAGATTTGTATATTTTGATTCCTTGTGAACTGTGTTTCATGCCAATAGCAGCATGTTACTATCCTTTAGCAGTGTTTTCTGTTTTTTCATGAAAAGTAACAAAACTGTGGGTCAGCTATTTTGATAGCATTTTCTATACTGAAGGATGACCTTTTAGTTGTGGTGCAAGAGGACCTGAAAATAGTGTGCACAGAGAAGTAGTGATACAGCATGAGCAGAAACTTGACCCTGCCCTGAAGAGGGTTTGCAATATACTGATCACATTTAATAGCAGAAATAGAAAAGGCACTTTTTTTCTTGCTGGCCTATAGCTATTTCTCATAGTGATTATCATGTTACACCAGCACACAATTAAAATGGAAGCATTCAAAACTTAATTTGGACTTGAATTAGTCATAAAAGAGCTGATTGTTATGTAGTATGTGTTTTATGTGCATAAAATTAATACTGTATGTCTTAGAATGAGAAGGTCATCTGAATTCCACATTACAAATGTTTATTGTAACATAAACATAACACTCAGTGGATATTTCACAGGATTCTATTTATTAACTGCTTTTATAGGAAAAACTTGAATAACTTGCTGTTTGTGGAAGAGCTGATACTCACTTCTTGGGACTAGATTGTGTTGATTTAATGACAGAATTTTAAATAGTATTTACCTGTTCAGGTAGCTTCAACTTTTGAATAATTGATTGAAGACCTAATTGTTCTTGTTCTTTGGGGCTCCAGATAGAGATCTCTTTAACTGAGAGCCCACAATACATGAAAATATCTTGTACAGATTTCAGCTGGAAGATAAATTTCGCAAAATCAGTGTCTCTGATCCTGGCATAAAATCAGGTCAAGTGCATAAGCAGATAATGCTGTGAACAATTTTTTCCCCTGGCTGGACAGAGACTAGATGTTCTACTAACAGAATTTGTCTGCAAATTGTTTGTTTATACAATTTCTTGAGATCTGAATAACAAGCACGAGGAAGCTTTGGTTCAAAAGCATTACAGTCAGGAATCTGAAAGCACATACAAGCTGGAGGAATGCCAAAGGACTGTCTTGTGCTTTTATATTTTTTTAGATAACAGCATATCCTTATGCAGAAAGCCATAACTGTCTGTGTGTGTTACATGTTCTTCTTAACAACCAAGGCTTTACCCTGCACTAGAATGAAATTGGTGGTCACCAATTTAAAGTTGTATGAGAGTCTAGAAGGAGACTTCCCCACTCTAGGCAGAGTGAGTAGTGCTGCATTTAATATTCGGGCAGAGAAAGAGCAGGTTCAGTCCGTGCTGAAAGTACCTGAGTGAGGAAATACCCGGGATTCGGGAATGGGATACTTGGAGTGTCCATCGGGTGGCAGCGCGTGTGCGAAAGAACGAGACCTGCCTTGTTTAACCGTGCTGCAAACGCTCTGTGCCCTTGGCACAGCACAGCTGCATCCTCCTTTATAGGAAAATCCTTACTCCGCTGCTGCTTGACGCTTTGTCATGAATAAATGACAAATTCTTCCCGGGTCTAGGACTGGTGTCGGCTATACAGATTTAGAATTTGTTAGAAATTTCATATAGGCAGAGTTTTGGGTAAAGTGAGAGAAATGGTTGTATATTTACATATCATTATTTTATTAATGGGAATGATTGGGGTTTTTTTTGATTGGGGCCTGTTGGCTTTTATTCTTCCTTTTTTCCTCCACTTCTGCATACTTCCCCCAGTTAGTGGAATATCAGACTTCCTTTTTTGTTACTGGAACAATTGGCTTTTTTTTCCCCAATAAATTAGAAAAAGGTGAACGTAAATGAATCAAATAATAATGACCTTTTGAAATATAGCAGATAGGAAAAATAATGATCATGACATGGGTCAACAGAAAATAAAAATCAAGGCCTCAAACCTATGTGGTAAGTTAATGGCAAAGACTGAAGTAGAACTGCCCTGTTACTCTCCTCCTTATGTAATTTCTTGAGGATATACTTGCATCTGTCAGGTAGAGGAAGCAAAAGCAGTCTCAGACTCTGTCAGTGTTTTGGTTTAAGGCAAATATCCTTTGCCTTGTTATGCTTTCTGCTAGTGCATGAGAATTTGATTTTTCATGTACCTGCTGAGTCTGGATTGTGAATGTGTACACACACACACAGAGTGCCTACTTTGGCATGTTTTCCTTCTTTTTCTGAATTCTTTAAAAATATTTGGCTGTCTAAGGAAAAGTAAAAGTTAATACAATGAAATTTGAAGAATAAGTGGTCACATTACAGATTATCCTTTTTTCACTACTGTTCCTTTATTTTAAAATCCTCTTTGTAAAGGTAGCTTGTAAGCACACCTCATATAGTTATTGCCACCTCCTAGATTTTACTTTTTGGTACTAGCAATGATGTCATTATGCTGTTGTGGTATCTTTAGAAATGAAAAGGAATTATTAACCAGGGAAATGAATTTGTTAAGACAGATGTGAATATTGCCTTTTTTGCTGGACTGTTTAGCCCACAGACCAGGGCAGTACATCAGCTGCAGGTGGCCATGTGGTTCAGCTGATGTCACAGTCTTCTACTGTGATTTTGGTCTTATCTGCACACAAAAATTTGCTTGTACTGATTTGTTTAGCATGATAGTACTAGAAAATCAGGGAGACATGCTCTAAAGACTGAAAAGCTAAGCATTTGAAGGGGAAAATGGCATCTCAGAATGCTGAAGAGTGGTTTAAATGCCAGACATTATCATATCTAAGTAAACCTGGTCTCCTTCAAAAGGTTTTACATTAAATGTGTTCTCTGGAGCCTGCTAGGGCATATTGTGTGTTTCTTTTATCTGTAAGAGCTGTCTTAATTGTTTGGCATACATTAGACTGTCTGTTTTTGGTGATAGCTTGGTTGTGAATACACTCAAAAGAGGGAAAAAAGCTTTAGCTCACTGATGCTGTGGAGCTGCTTGTAGATAGCTGGAACATTCTTTTCAGCCACCTGGTGGGAGAGGTATGGGCTGTTTGACCGGGGAAGCTCCTACATGAAAAGTGGGAAAGGAAGCTGGGAAGACTTGCTTTCCAGCGAGGTGCTACTGTTTGTCATTTATCTTTATTTTTGTGTCTGAGATGACTACAGCACAAAATAGATACTGAAATCCTCTGGCCTCTCTGATGTGATATCCCTGAAAATATGTGCAGCTGGGATATCCCTGTGCTGTTTCCTGCTGGATGTGCATGGGTTGCATTTACACTGATGACTGAGCGAGTAGAAGTGTTTCTTCTTGATTCATATTTGCTGTGCTGTGTGTTTGGAGCTTTGTGTCTGCATTTGGAGCCTTTTAATGGGCACTTGAATGTGCCATTGCTGTGCCAGGAGTGGATTCCCTGTGATGAAGCAAGGCTCAGATTGCACAGCAGCTGGAGCTCTCCTGCAGCGTGGGCACAGAGTGATCAGCTCTGCTCTCGTGCTGTGTGCACTGAGGACTGGCAGCTGGCAAAGATGCCGTGTGGATAAGCAGTTCTGGAATCAACAGATTTCAGCAAATGAAACCCTGTTTTTTCCTCTCTATGCAGCAGTAATGGCCAGCAACTTCCTAATGACCAGCAGTTTCCTTGTCAGTAGAAATTGTATAAAACTGTATATGACAAGATTAACATAAATTTTGAGAATTTCACTTACTGCATTGGAAAGGGTGATGCAAATAAGGTGGCAAATTGAAAAAGGCTCTAGCTGTGGCTAGAGGCATGTCTGATACTCAATATACCCTTTTAGCTGTTAAACTTTCTTCAACTGCCTTAGACTTAACAGCCAAGGTAAAAATAGCACCTGGGGTACTTGGCAGAAGTATGTGGAGGAAGCCAATTCCATAATCTACTTGGTGAATAGAATGCTGTTGTGATAACTGAAACATTCTTCTGAAGAGCTTTTATGGTTTTGTTGTATTAATATCAATTTTTTGTCTTCCGAAAACTTCTTACTTTAATGGAATATATTTGTGCAATCAAAACACCTTTGAATGGGTGCAGACAGTGCAGGTACTTTAAAAGCATGTGGTTGTTGAAAGTGGGATGGACTCACACTGGAAAAGTTCATGCAGGACTATATCCCATGTGAGGGCCCCAGGCTGGAGGAGGGGAAAGACTCTGAGCAGCAGCTGAAATAGCCTGTGATGAACAACCAGCCAGCCCCATTCCCTGTCTCCCTGTGCTGCTGGGGAGAGGAGACAGAGCTTGGGAAGGAGAGAAGAGTAGGAGGAAGGTAGTTTTAAGATTTATTTTACTTCTCTTTATCCTACTCTGATTTTGTAAGTAATAAATTCAGTTAATATCCCCAATTTGAGTCTGTTTTGCCTGTGATGGTATTTGGTGAGTAATCTCTCTCCTGGACTTTAACCCATGAACTTTTCATTATATTTTCTCTCCCCTTCCAGTTGTGAAGGGGAGTGATAAAGTGGCTTTGGTGGGTGCCTGGTGTCCAACCCACCACACAGAGTTAATTGGAGAAGTGTTATCTGATATCTGGTTGTGCAGTACATGCCTCCTTCCAGGTTTTTGTGCGAAAATCACGTTTGCTTCTATCATTATCACGTGATAGAGGACCCTAAAGATTCTGATTTTAAAATGCAGATGACACTCTTTACTATCTTATTTACTGCATTTTCCATCTTTTTCTCATTTAATGCAATCCACTGCATTATGCCTCACAATCTAGATCATAACATACATGGGCTCTGTGCTATCAAAGACAGAACTAGGCCCCAGTAAGAAAGTGACTATAAACTTGAATATGTTTTTGTTCATTTTCATCAGACTGGATGACAAAACCATGGTTTCAGTTCTTTACAGTCATATTGTCATGACTTTAAATATTCTTCCTTTTATGCCTGACTTAAATGGGTTTTAAATTCAGAAGGAACAAATTCAGAAGAATTTCCAGTAAGTTCTTTATGTTGAAAATTAATTGCAATTGAATTATTATGTGTTTTGTGCTTAAGGAAGCAGAAAAGCCTACCTGTAAAGAATTCTGAAGTGCTAATTTTATTCATCAATAACTATGGTAAAAATTAAAGTTCTCCAGCAATCCAGTCAGCGTGAAGCTGAGCTTCAGTGGTAGAGAAAAAGAATGCAAGCCAGACTAAGTAATGACATGATAAAATTTCTTGTTGAGTTCTTCCATAAAGTAATATGTTGAATTCTAATTTCTGTATTAAAAAAAAAAGACATTGTAGTCATATTGTAAAAGTTGATTTCTTTTAGAAGCAAAGGCAGTAATAGATAGGTGGTATCTGAAAAAATAAATAATGAGAGAGTTGAAAGATATAAACATGTAAATGGATTAAGCAGTGGAAAGTTTTTAGTTTTCTTTGGTAACAGAAACATTTGATGACAGTGAAAATTAGTGGGTGTTAACTGGCATCTTTATGGTCTCGTGACAGAAAAGCACTTCCATGTGGAAGGAGGTTGTTCTTCCCACAAAACCCCCCCAACAAAACCTGCACAGTCAGACTGTTATTCTTGAAAAAGACTTTGGAATCAAGCATCTTAGATCTTATGCTTTCATAGTAGGATGCTCACATTCTAGGCTGCTGTCAAAACTAAATTTCTTTTTGGAAGAAGTAGAGGTGAGTTTAAGGAAAGACATTTTTTCCTTAGGCATTGGATTCCTTCAGTCTTCTTGCCGTTGGATGAAAAAAAAAAAATCTGTGAGAATCAAAAGGAGTTGGACACTTTTGACTAAAAATAGTGTTTAAATTTGTGCTTTAAAACCAGTCAGGTGTATAAGAAATCGCCTCTGAGGCTCCAAGCAGTAGGAATTAAGCTGAGATGTTTGACTAAGTAGCTTACTCCCATATTTATCTCAACTGGTATCTCCTGAGCTTTTCTTTGAAGTGTTTGACAGCAGGTACTGGAGAGAGCTACAGCAAAGCATTTGATGCCTGGAACTCCTTTCAGAGGCTTTGCAGTCATCCTTTCTGCCTCCTGCTGTGGATCTGCAGCCTTCCTATGGATATTAGAAGCAGCCATTGGGCTGCAAGATTTGCTTCTCTCCCTCTGTTTGTGTTCCAGCTTCATGTCTCCCATCGTTAACAGAGGTTTTCAGTCTGTCTCGGCAGTGTTTGTCTAACTCATTTCTAAGGCGAGATAATCCTGTCCTGCACTGTCCCTCTGTGTGACATGGTCTTGCAGAGAGCCAGTGAGCACCGGTTCCTTGTGAGGATGAAGTCAGGCACCAGCATGAAAACACAAGGATTTTAACAAGCAGGTCTTATGGCTGGCTTCCTTGTGAAGGATCTACCCCAATCCAACCTACTGCAGCCCAGTTGCTTTGGCAGCATTTATCTCCTGAAGCTCTCTAAGTGATGTTGGATATCACCTGTGTAATGCTTTAGGTGGGTGTGACTCGTGGAGAAGGTGCTGAGCATTTCCCAGCTGCACCGTGACCCTGTGGGCTGGGGTTTGCTGACCTGTCCCCTGACAGGTCACAGGGCAGAGGGGCTCGGTGTCCAGCTCTTCAGGTGGCTGCCAGAGGGAGGGACAAGGATGCCAGGCCTGAGGCAACTGCTTTTTTTTGTCATGCAGAAAATCTACAGGTGTGTGGCAGCAAGGTAAGCAGGAGAGAGTTGGTGATGAAGTTCTGTGTTTAACTGGCTATTTTCTTCTCTTGAAGACCCATCCTGCACCCTTTAAACCTTTCATAATTTTAAATCATTAAGAAGAGAGAAAGGGTAAAGATTGTTTCTCTGGGCTCATACTTTCACCCTGTAACATAATCCTTTATGTTACGAGGCTTTCTTCCAGGCTTTTAGCCAGGTACACTAATCTCTGTAGACTTAATCAAAGAAATGACAACTAAAATGGTGTGAGAGAAGCTTCCAAAAAATTGAACTCACAGTGGACTACAATGCTTTATTAGGCTAATAGACTTTAGAGAGTGTTTGTTTCCAGATTCCCTTCTTTAAGCTGTTCAAAACATGCTCCTGAGAGCAAGCTGGAAAAAAAAAATCAATAGAGAGCAGTTTTGGCTATCACTTGCTTTCCTGCTGCAATGTGACTGATCCCATCAGAGTTCACTTGTTTAATGCTGAGAGGCAGAATGCAGGTTCTGGAACCATGGGCTGTATTTTGTCAGGTCGTTTTCTTTTGTCAATTACAGCTGTTTTGAAGACACAGAAACTTCACTAATAGCTTAAAGTTCCTTCTGTTACTTTGGGTTAGCAGCTTTCCGTGCATGAAAACTGACACTATTGCCTTCAAATTTAAGCTGTGTTTCATTGCTTGACAGCATCATGTGTTGATTTTGAGATTTTTTTGAAATGGCATAATTGGACAGTAGGTTAACTAATTTGCATAGAAGTCACAGATTGGTGATAACTACTGAAAGCCTGTGTCCTTTGGGAACACAAATGTAGAGATTGCTTCTGAGTGTTGTCTTACAAAATGTGGGTGTCTCTCCCAAAGGGTAAATTGCTTATATGGGTCTGTGTCTTCCTTGAACCTTTGCTTCAGCAGTGTCTGGTCGATTTACAAATGCTGCAGTGATAATATATCCAGTGTTTGGGTTCCCAGAGAGTGATGTGTCTGCAAAGTGATTAAGCACAGAGGAGTAATTTATTATTAAACTTATGTAAAATAGAAACTGGAAATCAACTTCTTCCTTTTAGTCTCTGAAGCCATTAGTTGAATCTCTTAATGTTAATATCTCAGTCTTTTTCTAGTCATTCTTTCTTTTTGATGGACTTGAGGCAACTCTTCACATTTTTACAGACAGAAGCAGGGACAGTGTGCAGACTTGCAGATGTGAGTGCATTTCAAGATCTGAGTTTTTGATCACAGCATTCTTCACTCCCTTTCCATTAACTTTAGGTTAGGTTTACATTACAATTTTCATTGTTGCTATCATTGAAATACCTATTGTCAGTTCAAGCTATGTCTAAAATAAAGACAGAATATTTAACTATGCTGCATATTTCATTTTAAGCATGAAACTGAATAAACTTGATACTTCTGGAAAAACCACTTCCCTTAATAAGAATAATCAATTACATTTTCCTTTCTGCCACATGGCCAGACATGCAGAGCAATTCTTTCCACCTGGATTCCTCATGTCATTTGAAATCCAGAATTGAAAGGGACAGAACAGGGATTGCAGCCCTTTCTATGTCATTACATAAACTTTCCCTCTGTGCAGCTGGTACACCAAAACCAAAACTGCTTCAGAATAGACTCAACAGATCTTAACTGTGAGAACAAAAGAACTTTAATTCTATATTGTGATTTTTGTCCTAGAGAATTAGTATTAATGTTATTGTGGGGATCCATAATCACCTCAGTACATCAATGTAAAATGCACCTATGTCTTTCTGTAAGTTTCGTGGGTTTTTTTCCCTTCCCTCTTGCTGCCCTCCCTGAACCTGCCATCCCCTGGCTGTGAAGTGTAGATCTCCTTTTTACAATATGTGACCTGTAGTAAGAAAAACCCTGAAAATTACACACCTACCCTCATCTCAGCAATTAATTCCTTCAGTATTTTATGGCATCTATACAGCCATTGCTAAGTTCAAAACAGTTGAGATAAGCAGAAATTAGAGGACGTATATAAATAAGCCATTAAATATAGAAACAAGGGAGAAAAGTGTTTTCTGTGCAAGTGGGTTGTTATGTATGAGCTGCAGGTACTTGTCTCCTTGCTGAGAAAACTCAGGTCATCTTCAGAGGTGTGAAGACCCTCCCTAGGAAGGAAATGTCTTTGTGGCTCTTTCTGTAACACTGTGTTATGGCTTCTACTAGCTAGAACAGGGCAGAAGTGTCTCTCTCCAGGCTTGAGAGGTTACTGCATGTGTTGTGTACAAAAAGTTTTCACAACCTGTGTTCTGAAGCCAGTTTAATTTTACTGATTCATACATCTTCATGCATAATCTTTACAGAGCCTCTTAAGCTTGGTCAGTCCTTTATCAGAGTTTATTGTGTTTGAAATCATTTGGGTCTTGGAGGTCCTAGGCCTGCTGTGACTCTGCAAAATTCCTACAGATTGTTGCTATTTTTTTTTTTGCAGGAGCTTTCCTATTCTTTGCATATTGATACACTGTGCTCATCTCTCACAGAACTAGTGCAGCATTTTGTTGTAAAATGTTGTTGTAAATCACTTTTATGTTTTAAAATGTCTTTGCAAGGTGGTGGAATGACTTAGCACAAAGTATTGCAATTGCTGACAGCAGAGTCTTTCCCTTAAGAGATAATGCTTGCAAAAGAAAAAATATAGTGTAAGCAGAAAAAAATCTGGAAGTCTCATTGTCCACTTTGGTTCCATGACCTTGGATGTAATTAGAAGGCTTCTTAGCTTTGTTGCTCAAGCAATGTGTAGGTAGTCCTATACACAAACTTGACTTCTTTTGTGAAAGAGGAAAAATTAGCTAATCTAGGAGCTTCAAATGAAAGGTAACTAAATTGATTTTCTTTTCCTAAGAATTTTTTATTAATAATTCTCTGCAAAAATACAGGCTCTTAATTTTTTATGTTAGTTCCATTGACTAAGGAAAAAAAATAAAATTGAGGTTTGGTTGGTTTTTTTCCCTGAAAACCTTTATCTAATTAAAAAGGAGTGAGTATTTCCTTTATTCTGCAAGATTATTTGATTAATTATATTATCTATTTCACTAGTGAGTATAGTCCTTAGACATTTTTGAATGAAAATAGGACTTTTAAATCTGACTGTATTCATAGTATCATGGGAAATCCTATTCCGGTTATTTCTCTTTCTTTTGTTGATGATCCTATTCTAAATAACTGCTATCACAGACATCAGACATGTGAAGTCTGATTTTTGTAACACACATCCTGTTTTATGTATCTTTATTATTGTTAACCAATGAGACCAATGATGTGTTTTGTAGCATCCTGACTTAGTTCATGTCTCTTTTGCCATGTTTGTCTTTTTCTATTGATTGCACAGAAGTGAAGAAGACAGTGCTGTGTATTTATTTATTTTTTTGTCTACTCATTCTTTGTTTCTGGACCTGTGGAGGAATGATGGGAATTCTCATGCATTGCTGGCCGGTTGTGAGGGAGGAACGTCTGAGGGGAAATGAATTAATTGATGTACTTAGACTGTGAGGCTGTAGGAAAAAGAGCTCCCCCAGCCCAGCACAGACTATCCAGGTGGCTGTGGGCAGCATGAGACTGCAGTGGCACTCAGACTGCTGCAGGAGCACAGTTCAGCTGCTCTTCATCACCTTGAAACATCACATATAAAAAGGCTCTGTCAACTTCCCAGATTCCTGATCATGGCAGACCTGAGGTTACTTTTGGGGGAATGGCTGTTGGTGCTTTCTGACAAATCCAGTTCCTTCCTGGTGAATTTTTTTAGGAAAGGGAAGAGTACACATACTTAAAGCTGAGTGCCAGTCATCTTAGGGCAGTAGCACCAGATGACATTCTCTCTCCTCTTCTCACCCTTTTATCCTCAAACTGGTAATAGCCTTTGACAAGCATTGCTGTGATTAAGTAAAGAGACAGATTGCCTTGTTAAAGGTACTTCACAGAGTAGGGAAAAAATACTTTGAAGACTGCTTAGATTAATAATTCATAGTTAGCTGATGTAGCAGGACAAACAAAGTACGCTCAAAGTTCCAGTTACCTGGAGATCATGAATGTCACTGCATCCTTAACATAATGGACAAGATGCTGCTTCAGGACTTCCAGGGACAATGTATTCATTGTTCTCCCCTTTGTCCAATGTGGCAATTAATGTGATTAAGCTAGCGCCAAATCTGTTTTAAATACTATTGCACTGGGTCGTTAACTTTAACACTGTCATCATGTTCTCCCTAGTGCATTTGCCTTATTTAAGGGAGGTACTAATGCTTAGCATTCACTTGAATCAAGACTATATTAATGCTTCTCTAGTTCTCAAGATATTACTCAGTGTTCATATATTAAGAGTTATATTGGACTAATGGGGGAAAAAATTTCAGCCCTATATCTCTTAGCCGCTTGAAACTCCCACTGGCATAGTAGCAAGTGTTTTTATGCCCATAGTTTGCAAACCTATTGGTGTTTAGCCAGTTGTATGTGTTGTTTTTATCTTTAATCTTCAAGGCTGCCTAGAGTAAAAGAAAACTGGAGCTGTTCATAGGTCCTCTAAAGGACATGATGCAGTGTAGTTAAGAAGAATTACCACATAATTCTCAAGCAGTTCTTTTTATTCTAAAGATCCATCAAGCCATGCTGGATTTTCTAGGGAGCACTACTGGGATTGGCTGGACACTGCTCCAAGGCCTGCCTGAAGATGTGGGCAGTAGGCCTAGACACCAGTGATGTTGCTTTTAGAAATAACTTAAATAGAGGCACAAACTGCATATTAAACTCGGGCTGGGTTTGGAAGTCGGCTTGTGTTTGAAAGAGTCCCAGTGATCAGAGTGAAGTGAAAGGCATATAGCAGAAACTTGAGCAAAGGTTCTGGTGTCAGTTACACAGCCATGAAGCCACAGAAACACTTAGGCAGCAATTGATGCAGGTGGCTTCCTAGTCTTTGTCTGAAATTCCTCATATATGTGATATTAAATCACTTCATTGTTTCAACTATAACAGTATCTCTGTGCTAGAAACTTAAGGTAACAAAAGAAGAAAAAAGTGCATTGATTTTTTTTTTTTTTTTTTTTTTTTTTTTTCTTTAATTAAAGGTATCAGTCTGTCATTGCTCTCATTGTTCACATGTGGGAGCAAGGGTAAGAAAAATGTCTAAAATAAATTCTTATATAATTTGCATGTATTTGACTTTAGGAGAATGAATTCATGGCCTTGAGTTTAAAGTGAAGAGGAAATGCACTCGTGTGTCTGTGTCTGAAAAAATTCATAGAGAAGCATTGAATACACACATGTATCTCCTAGTCATTTTCTGACATGCTCTTCAAATGGTCATGTTGCTTTACTTGTGAGAGTTTTAAAAATAGTCAGATGTTAAATTCAAACATGTTGGGTTCACCAACATGTGAAAGTCGGTTAGGAGCTAGGGTGGAAATTGATCTGTGAACTGAGTTCCAGTGAGATTAGAATACAGTCACAACTTAGGGTGCACAGTTCCATGTGCAGAAAAGCATGTAGTTGCCCAAGGGCTTGTATACCTAGGAACAATCACTGAATTAAGGTAACTTCACTGAATAAAGTTAAGACCTCCATAAGTGAGATTTGTACCACATTAATTCAAGAGGGGCTCTCATCAAAGTGTAAATGTGAAAACATTTATTTTTACTTTTGTGACTGCTTTTTAAAGATGTGTAACCTTCTCTGAAGTACATAAAGCACTTGGAGATCTCTTTCTGGAACAGGCAATGCTGTATTTTTATGAACTCATCTATATGAGCAGCTACATGTCCATAATTATGCTTGCTTTTGACCTCTTCCTTGATTATTTTTTTCTTCTGAGTTACTGCAGTTTTCAAAACAACTCTCTATGCTTTGCAGTGTGACCTGAAAGGTTAGAACTAAATTTATAGAAACCTGCTCCTATAGAGCTGGTGAAGAATGTAGTGGATTCCATCTCCCTCATGTATAGCAGGAGCTGTGTTAATTAGCTCTTTTCATTGCTGCATCATTTCCTAAAAAAAAAAAATAAATTTGAGAACTGGTTATGGTTGTGAATAGAAGTTAACTTCTTCACTTTCAGCCTGGTACATACCATAAACTGAATTACCTCTAATAGCCCTTCTGTTGCGAAGTTGTTAATTTTTTGTGTCTCGGCAGCCTTTGAAAGCATATGTCTGCAGCACTTTGTATCTTGAAATAAACTGAGGGAACTTTCACACTACTGTAGAATCATCTGACTTGATAAGTACCAAGGAAGATAGTTTTTCTTGTGCACTAGCCAGATGGATCCCACAGATTCCACACTGCATAGTCTGGTCCATAGTCTTGGCAATAGTTTCTAATGTACATTTGAGCTTCATTGTTTCATTTCTGATGACCTTCACTTCACTAGTTAATAATTTTAAAGTATGTAATCCACTACCTGGTTTTCTTTCTTTTTTTTATTCAATAGCCATGTACTTCTAGAAACTGCTTCCCAATATATTCTCTTAGTGTTTTTGGTTTTTAGAGGGAGGGTGGTTGGGAGAACAACTTCTTGGACATTTTCAAACTTTTTTTACAAAATTGGGGTTGAGAATGTTTAATGCTTAAGAAAATTTCCCTTTAATGACCTAGTCCACTTCCTTGTGAGAAAATTTGACTTCCTCTGTGCAAAATCCTATACAAAATATATTTTTGGGCAGAGTAGGTATATCTGCACTTCCATCCTTTGCATCTTCCTCAAATGCTGATATTTTTTTTTTTTTCTATTTTTAAAATGATAAAACCCAGTGAATGTTCTTTGGACATTCCCTTTTCCAGACACTTGGGAAGATACGTGCCTGTTTATCAGATGTTTTATGTGTGTATTGCTCTTGCCCAGTTCCCCAGAGGATTTGCCAACTGAACCTCACACTCTTATTATGGCATGTGCCTGTCAGGAGTAACTTAGGGAGCAGGTGGGAGGTGAGAAGATACTTCTCTAAATATGGGACCCTGTGAAATCCTCATCTGAGACAAAAGAAAGACAGACTCGTGTGAAGGTACCATGGGATTTGTTTATGGATGAAAAGACAAGAATAATTTCATAACGTATCCCTCCAAGATAAAAAGGTAGCAGCCTGTTTTGGCTGCATTCCAAAGGACTTGTAGCACACTAAATAAATTCAGGGAAGTAACAAGGAACCCAAGAGCCTTAGGTGTTATTTCAAGTAGGCTCATGTAAAAAAATTCCAAATTTTGTGTATGTATTTTTTCCATATATGATGAGCTCATTAGTTCCTCAGAGAACACAGAGCTATCTGAGGATAAGAAATGTTAGGTCACAGACTAGTGTAAAATAATTCCCAGGATGAATTTTTTAATCCTTTCAGGTGAAAATCATACAAAATTAAAAACCAAAAAAGTGAGTTTCAAGGTTAAGAGATTACTGCAATGAGATGAGTATACAAAAACATGCATAAATTATGCCTACTAGATGAAGCCTTTTAAGCTATTATTCTTACTAGTGTTGCATTCAGTATTTGTAATATAGGCTCTAAGGAATTCTGCCTCATGCTTGTATTTAAGTTAAGGTGGAGTCGTTTATAAGCAGAATAAAATGCTCAGTGTTTCATATTAACAACAAATAAAATATCTGCCATAAAAGGGGATGAAAGAGATGTAAAGCCTAAATTGTGCGCATTGGCCCTTCATTGGGAAGATCGTCTCTCCTTAGGGGATTTGATAGTTCACAGCAATTGCTAGCAGTTTGAACTGCATTTTGACTTTGGTACAAAATATATGGGACTATTTGGAGCTTAGTGACCATGTTATGTAAAACCTACATTCAGTAAGTGGCATGCAAGGACAGTATAAATATCAGTGTGTATGTATAGATAGCTAACACATAATTATCAGTAAGCTGTCATCATGAATACAAAATTATGGTGATTATGAGAACAGAAAATAACTACCTTTCTGCCTCTCTTTTTAATACTAGTACATATTCTCATGTCAAAACCACAAGTTCTTTTCCAGGTCACTTTCGTGTGTGTTGTTCCTTTGTGTGAAAATCTTGAGAAAAAGAATTCTGAAAAATGGAGATTTTTCAAGCCTCATGGACTGTCCATATTTGACATTTTCCAGCAAGTTCATCTCATTTGCAAAGCAAATTCACTATTGATCAGGTAGTTTTAGGCATAAAACACAGTAAAGCCAGTGCAGAATCTACAATAGATTTCCAGCAAATTAGCAAGAGTGGAAGAGTGGAGTAGCATGAAACAAATCAAGTACACCTTGTGATTTTTTTCATGCAGTAATGGAAAATTCTCCCATAGCATGGCTTGTCTAGCCCATGTTTCCAGAGGGTATCATTACAGATAATAGACTTTGGTTTGCCCCTCCTTGCTATGCCAGAATTCTGCAGAGCTCCAAATTTGATTGCCGTGTTCTCTGTGCATCCTTGAAAATCCATAATAGAAGCAGTATCAAAACTTTCAAAAGACCCAAGCAAACAAAACCCAAAACAAGTGTTAAAAGGCAAAGTATGTGGTTTTTTTTTAAGTGATACTGAACTACAGGATTACATCTGCAGAAGACCCTGCTGCTTGTGGACTATAATGCAGAATAACAGAAATATTGCGGAATGGTCAGTAAGGCAAAACCATCAGCCCTTGGTGTTATTTGAGCAGGCCTGTGGTAATGATGCTCTTTCATGGGAACTTTTAGATGTAATGTGAGGCACTTGTGGATGTTGGATATACATTACACACATAAATATCCTCTTTCTTATCTACTCAGAAATTACCTTTCTCACTATCCTTCTCTCACCAGTCCTTTTGCTAAAAGGATTTGTAGCTTGCACATTTGTGTTTCAGACTGTGGTTGATGCATATGCATTCCCTGCTTTGGCAGGTGTGCAGCTCCTGTGCTCAAGGACAGTGATCGAGTTAAGTGCTAAATGTGCAGGTCGGCTGTGGCATCACTTTTCCAACTGAGTCCTGGCAGATTCTGTACAACAGGTTTTCATTGCAGGGATCATCTCCAAATTACTGATCGAAAATCTGTGTATGGAACATGCTGTAAGAGTTCCATTATACTGCAGAAGGAACTCCAGTCAGTTTCAGGTTTTTGGCACAGAAGAGCTGTAAAGCTGTATGTGGTTCTCACCATGGAATTGGGTTGTGGAACCCTTCTACCATGTTGTAGATTCTATGTGAATTCAAAAAGTGGCTATGCAAGTCTATGAAAGGAAAATTCTTGAAGGATGGGGAAGCACAAATATATCAACTCTGGGTCAAGATGTCTAAGGTGCAAGCTGGTGGAAGTTGTGAGAATATACTTTAGTGTTATCATTCCAAGTTGTTTTTCTTTTTTTTTTTTTCCCCTCTGCATTCACTCTTAGTATCTGTTGGAGCTGGAGCACTGAGTTGGCTGGCTGGCTTAATGCAGAGATACTTATTATAAGTTCTTAAACTTTAAGGATTTTTTCACAAGAAAAAATTATTTAGCAACAAAGTCTTTTTCAAAAGTCTTAAGGGTGCCTCAGTCCTTCTCAGATAGGGGGGAGTTGGTGATAGCCTCCAAATGGAGGTTAAATATGTTTGTATCTTCTTGAACCTAAATCTCTTTGTTGCTGTCTCCCTGATGGCTGTGCCTTCTAGGGTTCTAGCAGCAAGCTTAGGCTACCTGATTAAAAGTGATGTTCCCCTGTTTTTAAGGTGATTAGTGGTGGCTGACTTACTACCCTGGTGTGGAATGGGAAGTAAGGTGAATAATTCACTGTATTATGTAGAAAAACCAAGTAATTGTAACACAGATGGAATTCAACTGTATCATTCCATCTCCTTCCCTATGGGTGCTTGGACTTGTCTCAGCATATTGCCTGGTTTCATCAGGGTAACAAATCCAAAAAACTGTCAGGTTTCCATTATCACCATGTCTTTGGCACATGAGGTAGATTTTAAGTAGATGATTCATGAGAATACGTTGTTGGAAAGGGCTGTGCTGAAATGTGTGTGACAGATGTCAAAGAAATATTGCTGATATATTTTAAGTGCTGCTCCCAATTGAGGCATTCCTGAAAGTGTAAATTCTTTATAGCAACAAGGAAAAAATCCTTCTGTACTCATCAGGAAGTGCATTGTATGTGGTTTTCTGGAGCCAGGCTGAACATTTGTGATGTTGACAATGGACAGATATAGAACAACAATATTCAAGTCATCCTTCAGGATAGTGTTCTGGGACACATGGCTGTGCTCCCACGCTGCTGTCCAGCTTTTGTGTAAAGGTGATTTCCTCTTCACTGCCCTTTGTCATTTCTTAGTGCTGTAAACAGAACACTAATTTTTCAGCTTGCAAAAAAGTTTGTGTAAAATGCACAAAAATTCATGAGTGCCTTGTAAATGCCAGTTACAATAGCAGATATGCAAGCATGTCACAACTGAATCTCCTTGTATGTATGTGTGTGAGTAGGACCAGCTTGGGAGAGTTATTCGGGGGAAAATTTGCCACAGATGCAAGACTGTTTAAACCACATAAATAACTAGTTACACGTCTTGTGCATTAAAGTATCACTGTGATGTAGGTTCTTAAAAATTAACAAAATTAAAAAGCAAAGCCCAAACTCTCCAAAGAGTTTAGAAATTCCAGACAGGATAGGAGGATAACTCGGGGTAAAACCAGTCCACCTAGATGAGAGTGAAGGGGGAGTGCATGCCAAGCTTAGGACAAGGACCCTCTTGCTCTTGTGGTTGCTCTCTAAGAACCATGAGAGGAAAAAGCTGAAATTAATAATTTTCATCAGAAAGATGCGAACGGCTGTGAGACCACAGCTGTCGGCAAGGATGTCCCCAGGAAGTCTAACGGCACCTAAGGAAAGTGGCAATAAAAGGGAAAGAGCCACCAAAACTCTGCCAAGACTTTGTGACTCCATGAACTGTGTTCAGTTTCTGTTTCTATTGGAAGACATCCTTGAAAGCTAACAGATCTGAAATTTCATTATACTTAACAGTATTTGCCAATCATTATGACTGTAAATGACACTGAAATTAAACTTTTATTTTGTTTTGTTTTCTGAGTCCAATAAAGTTGCTGGGATTTTTTTTGTGCTGCAAAGTATCGAGGGACTTTAGTGGACTGAAACACAGAACAGTACTTTCAGCTTTGGTGATAACAAGGAGCAAATATGAATAAAGATGTATTAAAGTGAAAATAAACATAATAACCAGATACTAAAAAAATTACTAAATATGTGGTTAAATCACAATTTAAAATTTAAAAACTATCTTCCCTTATCATAATTTATTTAACAACTTGATATCTTTATTCTGTGCTACAGAATCAGGCTTGTTTCAGGACAACAGGCAAATGAAAAATCTCTGTAGATAAAGTGTTTTAGTCCCCTTCCTATGGCACAGGGAAATCAGAAAGGTGCCTTTGACATCTGAAATTTTCCTCTTCTGCACAAAATTATAAATGATATAAAGAAATATATGCCTTAAGCACAAGGAACTTAAGCACATACTAACATCAGAATCAATGATTTCTGCCTAGAGAAGTGACCTTTTCTACAGCAGCCAGTGTTCTGTTTTATAAATATTTGATGAAACGCTTTACATTGGGCTTGTTGTTAACACAGGAGATAAGTGGGGGTAAGTGTGCTGTGCTCGCCGTGGGCTCGCTGGGCAGTGCTGTCCTGACCAGCTGCTGGACCTTCTAAGATGCCATGTGAGGCTGTGAATTTGGCTTACACACCTTGCTGTAGCAGTAAAATAGCAAGTGAAATATATATGTGTGTGTCTATTTCTATTTGCAAGACTTAATTCTGGCTTTGTGTCTGATTCTATAATGACAGAGTTAAAAATTCATTTCTGTGTTTGCATCCACTATAGGCTGTGCTCCAAGCAATGGCCACAGAAATTGTCTTTCCTCTTGGTTTCTGTCTGCAAGTTCAAATGAATTCCATGATGTGATACTGTCAGCTAGTTTAGTGCTTTCATGTATTTGCTCAAAAAGAAGTACACTTTTGATGTTGTTCTACTTATGTCTCATCAAAGGTTTCGTAGCAGCTGCATTTCATGGTTCTGTGCAAAACCACCTGGAAAACATCCATCGTCTGAAAGTGATATTCTTAAGAGCGCCTTGCAGACTCAGATTTGCAGGTTGCTGAATGCTGCTAAATTGAAAACAACCCTATTTGAAAGGAAATGGATGCCGTCAATCCTTTAAGAATATCAAAAGCTACAGTACAAACAGCTCACAAAATGTAATGGGTGTCTAGAGATCCAGCTGTAAAGCTGCAGTGTAGTGCAATCTGTTGAATTTTAGTCATATAGAGTGAGATTTTGCATATCTCTCCTAAAATGATTTTGTAGTGAATGGCTATTTTAAACATTCACTGAATACGTGATTACCTGTGCTTATTGGAAGAGACAAGACCTGTATTTAAAGGAATTGTAGGTAAATTCTCCTGTTACCTCCATGTCTTCCCCTATCAAGCTGTCAAAGAGCAAAGTATGTGCTTTATGCCTGCTTATCCAAAAGTAAATGCATTTAAAGATCATTGAAAGAGGATCATTGCTGCAGTTCTGAAATGGTTAGGAGAGTACTTGAAATACTATTTTTAAAAGAGAGATGAGAAATAAATTATGCATGTTCATGATGAAGTTACTCATGAAGGCCTCAAGGAACAGTTTGTGTACTTGTGCTGGTTTATATATGCATAAATTATTAATAAAAAGGTAAATAGTACTCTCAACAACAAATTTTGTTTCCTCAATGGCCTTAAACAGTGAAATTTAATTGGACTGTGGAGAGTTTGAGAAGGATCTTTTAGAATTGTATGATGCAGTAATATGATAACAATTTTTTTAAAAAAATGCCAGGTAGTAAGCAGAGGAAGTCCTAATATAATTATGTAGTGATCTACAAATAGGCTATTGTTTTTCAGAGGAAAAAAAATCTCAGAGATATTCTTGATGGTTCTCTAAGAATGTTGGTGGAAGGTTTACACTGGATTATTCCAGGTGGCTTTAGAAAATACTCATTTTGATGAAAATTTGACACATTTTTTAGCAAATCCATTTTGAAAAAAAAATTATTAAAAGTGTTCTTGTGTCCACCTTTTTCCTTTAAAGTAGATCAATCAGATTAAATTAAGATCCTTAAAGATCCAAAATTAGCAGAAAATACTAAGTAAAAGGAGGAGCTCTGTGTCCCTTTTTGTTTGTTTTATTCTGTAACAATCTGCTATCCCTTTCCATCAATCACTTGTAGTGGCATTTAATGCTGTGATTCATACCTTTAATTTATTCCAAGAATTACCTAGGTAGTGTGTAATAATTAACTACGACATGCTGTAGTATGGGTTTCACTGACTGCTACATGAAAGGACAGATATCTCTGTACTGATCTGAGAGTTTTTGCTGTTCAGGTGATATAAAGGAGCCAGATGCTGGCTGTAATTAATCAGTAAAGAATTGTTCTGTTGATGGAAAGCTCTCAGCTGGAATAAAAGCACACAGAGCTGGCTTCTGCACCAAACACTTCTGCCTCTCTGACATCGGAAGAGGGACAACATTTTGATCCATTAATCCATCTGATAGGTAATGTTTTATGAAAAACATGTGTTTCTAGGACATTAGGTTCATGTTGGCTTGCCTGCAGAATCGTGGAGCTGTAATTATTTCCTTGTTTTTCATCTGCTGCACTGGTCAGATGAAAAATTTCAGGAGATAGCATAATGAAAGAAGAATTTGGACTCTACCATTTTTTGAGTAATGGTTATCCTCTTAAAAATAATTCCAAGAAGTATTAGAATAATGTGAAACTAAGTCCTTTAAACTATTTCCCCTGCTATATTGACAAAGATTTGTGAGGATCTCATTAGTCACAAGAAGTAAAATAAAGGAGTACTCTCTCTAAGAAAAATGTTTCTTTAAAAAAAGGAAATTTATTGTCTTGGATTTACGCAAGCAGCAGACAGGAAGGTGCCCTTCTTGCAGGTTCACCCAAGTAAGTAGCATGCACATGTTTTCTGTTGAACTGCTTCCCCTGTTTCTGCACTTACAGTACATTTTAAGGAAAGGAAGATAAATTCGTACCAGGAAATAGAATACAAAATGAAATCTTTATTCAAAGTATAAAACCCAAACATTTTGTGGAGATTTTTAAATGATCGCTAAAAAAGAAAATTACGGGTTTTAACTCTTCCATAGTTTTATATCATCTCCTATTCCTTCCAAATCACAGCAAAAAAGAGAAATCTCAAAGAAGAACTCTCCATGGGGAAGATTCAAGTGGGTCGTTTGTGGCGGGTTTTGGGGTGAAGCTGCGTTTTTCGGCCAGGAGGGAAGGCAGCAGCAGGGCCGCGGGGGGCCCGGAGCGCCCGCCTGCGCTGCGCCCTGGCCGCCACCGGGGGGCGCCGCA